>CBVK0100352671.1:0-20740 GCA_900067695.1 Picea abies
ATATATACATACATACATTACAAAAGGGCCTAAACATGGGTAAACCCATGGGCCGACATTCCCATACCCGTTACATAAACCCTAAACCCAAAAATTCCCTAAAAAGGGACCAAGATCCCATGATCTACTTTTTGACTTGCGCTCCATCTTCGACCATCCTGTCAAAGTCCCAAAAGAGGTCAAACATGACCAACGTTTCCACAAAACGTGGTCAAGGGACAACACTTCCTTTATGATATTTCGTGTAGGCATTGTTCACATAGATATTAGTAGTTACTTTAATTTACATTTTGTACTTATGTTGTAGTTTTACATTAATTTTATTCATGGGTATTATCTAATGATGGGCCCTTTTTATGTTGTGAGGGGTTCTCATCAGTTATCCGATAACCTAGAACATCCAGGTGCAATTTACAGCAATATAAGGAGATACATCGGCACTCTACTCATCAATGGTAAGATTATTTCTATTTGTATGTGTAACTCTCATTCGATTAAATAACTCCTGCAGCTTGCTAAATTATTTTCTTATTTATTATGTAGGTGTCGAGATGGCGGTTACCATGGAGCTTTGGAATACCCATGTACAGAAAGGTATTTTGGTTTCAATACTTCTATAGGTTTACATATGATATCAGGGTGAAGTCATGAAGGTGGGTAACAATTTCATGACAATCGAGTCTCCAAAATTCCGAAAGACATTTTTTTCGGCCGAACTAATTTTCTTTTCGGCCGAAAGTCTTATTTTTTCAACTGAAAAATGTTTCGGTCAAACCTTTGAACGACAAATAGAACGGCACCCTAACGATGCCCTCGATTTTTTTGTACAATTTTAGTCAGACAAATACTTTTCATCCAATAATATCTTTTCGGCCAAAAGATATTCTGGCCGAAAGGACTTTTCGGCCAAACTAATCTTTCGGCCGAAAGATTAGTTCAGTTGGAAAAAGGTTTATATATTACCCACACTTCGCCCCTACAATAGTTTGTGCAAGTTCATGCCTGTTAGTGTATAGTGTTTGGTGTGCAGGAGGACGTTAGTTTTGATGTTTGTTGCGGGTGGTGTTTGTTGTTTGTTGTGGGAAGTCACCCCTGCAATAGTTTTTGTGAGTTCATACATGTTAGTGTTTGGTGTTTGGTGTGAGGGCAGACATTAGTGTTGTTGTTTGTTGTGGGCAGTGTTTGTTATTTGTTGCAAGCGATGTTTGTTGTTTGTTGCAAATGGGCAGTGTTTACTACGGACGGGCGGTGTTGTGGATGTTGGAGAAGCGGGCGGGCGTACGTTGGAGTTGCAGGCATTCGATCCAGGTATGTTTAGATTAGGAAAAAAAAAATAGAATTTGAAATTTAGAATTTGAAATTAGAATTTAATTTATTTTTTAGATTGTTGACAGGGACTTATTCATCCATGTCCATGTACAATGACAGGCCTGAATTTGGGCATGTACCTGTACATGGATAGGGTCGAATATGGCCTTGTCCCTTATCTTAAATTTTAAAATTACATTTAAATTTTAGAATTTATATGTTTTTTTCGATTGTTAACAGGGCCTTATTCGACCCAGTCCATGTACAGTGACAGGCCTGAATTCAGGCATGTACCTGTACGTGTATAGGGTCGAATATGGCTCTATCCCTTATGTTTAAATATGTTTAAATTTTAAATTTTTAAACATGTTTCAAATATGTTTAAATTTTAAATTTTTAAACCAGGTCGAATTTTAAATTTTTAAACAGGGTCAAATTTCAAATATGTTCAAATTTTAAATTTTTAGAAAATTTAAATTTTTGGTTAAAAATTTGAGTTTAGAATTTTGGCAAGGCCTTATTCAACCCTGTCCATGTACAAGGACAGGCCCGAATTTGGACATGTCCATGTCCATGGATAGGGATGAATATGACCCTGTCCATGTATAGGGACATGCCCGAATTCGGGCATGTCAATGTACATGGACAGGGCCATATTCGGCCATGTCCATGTAGTACCTTAGCAATAGGATAAGCAGATATAGAACCAGTAACAAAGGCCCATTTCCATAGGAAATCCATACAAACTCTACGAAAATAGACAGAGTTGCAGAAAATAGACAGAGGCCTTAAGAGACTGTAAACTTTAAGGCAGGAAACAGAATAGCTATTCTAACTATAAACAGTGAGACCAAGGGTTAAGAATGACTACTACAGGGCCACCACTACTTGGAATAGTGCCCAAACTGAACAAAATTAGACTCTGCCAACAACTATAAAGAAACATCACCATAAAGGACCTAGTACATATCACAATATTTAACAGACCTAACAAAAAGATTGAAATACAAAAATATGTCTACAACAGTTGCTTCAATAGGAGAAAAATAAGTACAACATTGACAAAAAATCCACTTCTCTGCTAATAGTATTTCTCATTTAAATTTTTAGGAAATTTAAATTTTTAGTTAAAAATTACAATCATGGAAACAATAGGGATAAGGGAGTGTACAAAACCATGAATCAAACCTGTTGTAATCATACGAGATAACTCTATAGGGTTGAAAATGATGAATTAATGAGTTAATATGATATGATACCACAACAAACCCTATGAACAAACTGTATTACACTACATTATTTGCTTAAAAGTAATTCCATCATATTCGTTCATAACGACACTGATGTTGCATTCTTATTGATTAGGGTCCTACTCCTTGTATAGGATATGAATAAGACCTATAATGGTTGTGCTCATATGTTACATGTATGCACTTCTTATACCTTTTCATATTTATGGGATTGGTTCTAACTCAGTACTAATACAAATACAACAACTTCCTTTACATTCAACTTATGATAATCTACTCTACGCGTCTATATGATCTCAACATAATATAGGGTTATGAGTCATACAAGAAGATTTATTCATGTTCTATGATGTGTGTTTGATATGTTGTTATAACTAAGAGTAATACATAGCTAAATTGATGTGTGTTTCTTATCTTTGTTGGATTTGTTGTCATTTTATGAAAAATGACAGAATTAACAGAATTAAATATGACAGAAATAGAACAGAATTAATTATGTTAATTTTGTTCATGATTGGTATGTTAATTTTTTTCATGGTTGGTATGTTATTTTCTTAATCATTTTATGTTGTTTTATTACCCAAATAGTAAATTAAATCTTAATTTTAAAATAAAACATTACATATAATTGATTTTAGAAACTATGGTATGATCTATTGTGATAATTTTTTATAGGGTAATATATATGACACTTAAGAAGTCCTTTCCATATGTCCTGAATCATCTGCGTAGTAAGAGCTATTTAGGGTTAGATGGGTCTCTTTTTTCATTTGTTAAACTTTCCAAAATAACTCTGCATTTTTCTCAGCGAGGGGGAAATCGGTGACTTGGAGGTTTTTATCCAGTGGGAGCAGGCGTCCCTAGTCCACCGCCCTGGTAACTTCACAATGCTCCTGTATTTTTAAAATTTGGATGGAACCCTCAGGTTTTTGTTACAGTGGAAGAAACCCTTTGTACTGTAATTCTTATTATGACTTTTAGTGATAGTTTTCCTATGATTGTTATTTTCCTCGTAACCCCCTAGATTATTCTCACCTCTGGGTAGGTAGTCTTCACTAGTATTTTATTCCAAATCCTTTCAGAACCTTATCGACACCCCTCTTTTGTTCCAGTATCTACAATCTCGCACATGAATTTTAGCGGGGTTAACATGTTTGCATTTTCTTATGGGGTTTTTCATTTTCCTTCTATTCTTTTTATGGATTACTCTTACCCTTATGTGTTGTTACTTGGTATCAAGCCCCTGTGAGACCACATGGGAGTACTAGTCTAGAAGTAATTCTGGTAGGGTAGAACCCACGCTGAGTATACATGTTATATATCATTTTTTATTCAATGGATTCTAACATGCCACTAGCTAACTTTTATGACTATAATGTTTTTAAAAGGACTTTCTGTATTTTCCATTCAGTATATAATATAATGTGGGTAACTCTACATAAATATTAACTCTGTGTTAAATCTTTGAGAATTGCATTCTCTTCGGCACCAATATTTAATTTATGTTTAGACTTTGATCAAACACATTCAACATATAATATTTAATTATATATATAGTTTGGGGCAATGCATTCCTTTCAACAAGAAATATTTAAACTGCTACCCTGACTTTATTCATGCATTATGTCTACACATACCACCTGACCCTTGTAGTCTGACTTCATAATTTATTACTGGAGTAAGAGTGAAGTCTCAAGGATTTATTTTTGAACTATATCTATATAAAGTTATGGAATACATTTTTTTCTCCACTTCCTTGGTCATTTTAATTATTATAAGTTTCTTTTGATTTCCTTCTGGTATTTATGTTCAAAGAATTGTTTATCACAACCTAATAATGGGACCCCTGGTTTTTGTGAGGGTACCCATCAGGTCGATTTTGGCCCACTTCTCCCTTCCAATCCGTGGATGACTTCGTCGACTGTGTAGAGGCAAGACGACCTATACTATGGCCCCAAGTTAAGTGCAATCCAAAACTTTCGTGTGTTTTTTTTCTTTATAATCATCTTATATCGGAAATTAAATTTTGTGTTCCATATAAGAAATTATATTATTCATTGGTAGTTACTAATTGAAATTTCTTGGTCCCCTTATAGGGTTGGAGCATCTGAAAGATGCAGAATTCTGGGCATCCTCTCATACAAAAGGTACTTGAGTTCCTTTATAGAATTCTCAGGACTTATCATTCCAATTTCTAACAATGAAGCTCTCGGTTCCAACCTAGATTATCGTGTTGTGTAAAGTTCCATCCCAATTCCTATTAACCAATGAATCCAAAGTTGTAACGATGTTCAGTATTGGAAGACTATAACGTAGGACTTGCGTAAGGTTGGACACACCTTTGATTTAAGGTTTTGATTAGGTTGTATAATAAACTTTAATGTTTGAGTCACTGGAATTTTCTCCTGCGTACTTGTAATGAAACAATGATAACGATTTTAATTCTAGGCTTGTCGATACGCTGGTTATCTATTATACCTAAATTTTTTTAAAAGGGAAGAGAATGTCAACTTATATGATTCCAAAAAGCATGTCCTTTAAATTTTAATTTTCTCTTGTATTATTATGTTTTCATAAACTTCGTTGTGGCCAATAGATTCTTTTATTTCATTGATATCTGGTGAAATGCTCACAATAGGTATTTAAGGGTTCAGAAAATTGATACAGTCAACTATATATAACTTATTTATTGATTACAGACTGTGTATTTAGCCTATAACAATTATATGTATGTATATTCCAACTCCTATATAAATCAATAGACAGTTCGTCCAAAATTAAAGGAATGGTTTATTCCAGAACTTCGTTTGTAACTGTCTAAACTAGTCATTTTCATTTCGGGACTTTATTTATGATTGTTTGAACTATTTGTTATCATTTATATTAAGATAGTCTAATCATCATAGCCCTTTATTTCTACATGTGTGTTTGGTCTATATATAAAATATGTATATAAAATTCTAAGTTCTCAAGTGTAGTTCCTGAATCATGATGCAGGAGCATCTCTCCACGTCAACCAGCCAGCCACGCCAACGAATTCAAATCACACGCTAAAAGAGAGGTGCAGCCTCATCTAAATTTGAATTCAATGTAATTTAAATTCTTAGGTTGTTGAGCCAGGAAGTTGTGCCTTTGTGCAAGCATAGAGTAGATCGGCCTTTAATGTGTGTAATGGCTGAGATCTAGATCTGATTCTGGACTAGACAGCCCATTCAATGTAATTGAATAGGGTAGGTAGATCTGGAGGGAAGCTCTCAAAGAGCCCCCTCAGGTAAAAGGGATTTCAGATCTCATTTTGTAGTTAATGAAGATTGAGAAGAGAAGAGAAGAGCTAGAGAGAGAGCTCAGGAACATCATTGTAAATTCAGGCATTTGCTATTTTAATATAATCAGAGCAGTTTTTCCTGCATTACTGTGTGTTAAATGAATGCATGTGTGTGTTCTTTATGTATATTGTAGATGTATGTTATGTTGATGCATTCTGCAAGATTTATTTGGTTTCGGGCTTGAGAGGTCTTTGAGGTTTCATGTCAAGAGGGCATGACAGAGTGCTGCAGACTTTGAATACCAGTGCACAGAGGATGGACTTCTGAATTCTGGGGGTGCAGACAGAGACGTGTTGCGGCACAGAAGATGAAGTCAACAACTCAGGGGAAAGACCTCAAGGTTGTTGAATACCTTGGAGGTGAGGCTGTGTGGGAGAAGGCATAGTTGCAGAAAGAATCAGTGAGGATTCTATGAAGCTCTGTTAGGTGGGCATTGAGCCAATGCAAGGAGTGCACAGAGAAAGACTTATGTTGAGAAGTTCAGAGAAGGATCAGAATCACTAAGGATTCTGAGAGCTCTGCCAGGAGGGCATCGAGCAAGTGCATAAGGGCATAGGGAGACAGAACTGTTGAACGTTCTATGGAAGGAAGACACTCTTCCAGGAGGGCATAGAGGTTTCAGTGCACGCAAGCACAGAAAGGAAGAAGAGAACTCTTTTGAGTTCTATGATTTGAGGAAGATTCCACTAAGGGATCTTCACAAGGTTGTTGAACACCCGGAAAGCACTCAGCAAGAGGCTTCTTGAGTAGCAGACAGCCAAGAGGGTGTCAAATTCTCCATCTGTGGGAGAAAGGGAACAAGGATGAGTTTCCGTGGAGGTCAAAGCTACAGGAAATCTCAGGAGAGGTCGCACTGTGTGTGCACGAATACTCTGCAGAAGCACAGACGTCAGAATCCCTTGAGGATTCGAAGGAAGCAAAGCTCAGGAGAGATAACGTTTTTACGCGTGTAGTCGAGAACTCATAGTTGTGGAGTTCGTGGAGACGAACCCAAGGTCGAGGCCTTGAGAAAATTTGAATTTCTCCCAAGTCTGGGAAGAAGGAGTGTGTAAGCTCAGGAGAGCACAGAAGCCATCAGATTGGTTGAAGGAAGGGATCTGGGCCGTCAAATATTGAGTAGATTACCTGTCAACCATCGGATTGGACAAGAGCTACCCGAAGGTTGCCATCGGGACTTCAGCCATTGGCATAGCGGGAGTCACAAGGTGGAGAAAATCAAGACACTTCAAGTCTCGAACGCTGAGAAGATATGGACCATTCATTGGTGGAGACACATGGCGGAGATCGAGCACCCGTCGGTACTTTGGTGCATCGAGCTAGCATTCTCGTGGACAAGAGGTCAGGGAAAATCTGTAGTGAAAACCCCGATACAATCAGATTCGTCCATCTGGTGGGACAGGTGGAAATCATCGAGAGTAATCGACATTTTGGCCATCGAAACTCACACAGGTAAGTGTTTTTTGGTTTGGCATTTGGCAAAGTCTGAGGCTTAATCTAGATCGTCCATCATTTGGGATGCATGTCGGAAGATCTGGAGGAGTCGGGGATCGGCATTTTGGAGGTCCTGAGGACAGGATACTCTTGCAAGTTGAAACCGCGAAGTCTGATTCTCCGAAAGAGGAGAGATCCATAGTGGGGACCAGCTGACGTCATATCAGGATATCGGGGATTCCGAGGAAAAAGTGTCCATGCGCTTTGACATAATAAATCCCAAAACCCTGAAGGAGTATATGGATGCGGTCATATGAGAGTATGGTTGCGTGGACCATAAGTTCAGTCGGAGGGCTAGCTGAATTTAAGCACATCGGGGATCGGAGGATCGGGGATCCCGTGGACAAGGTGTCCAAGCACTTGGAAACCGTGAGGTCCGAAACCCCGATAGAAGGCAAGGTTGTGGTCTTATGAATTGGTGGTTGTATGGACCAGGAGCTTAGCCTTGAGGGCTAACGGGGATTGGAGAGCATCGGGAAATTGAAACCCAAAACCCTGATAGGAGAAGATAAGGCTATGGTCTTATAAGAACTAGTCACATGGAGTAGAGAGCCTAGCCAGGAGGGGCTACGACCGGAGGAGAGCTTATCGGTGATCGGGGATTCGAGAGGACAGTGACTCTCGACATCAATAAGGAAAAAACCCCGAACCCTGAAAGTAAGTCGGGGACAACCACGATTAGGTGTAGAAGACCATGTAGGTGAATAAAGGACCTGTGGATCGGGTATTTTCACAGGGATTCCATTGGGAGTCCAAAGAGCTAATTCGGCTCAAAGAGGAGATTAGAGTGATCCTGAGAGAGGGTGAGTAGAGGGTGTAGATCAATCCTCACCTACATCAAGTGGTATCAGATCTTTGTTCTTGTCTGTATATTTTAGGCAAGAAAAAGCAGGGAGATAAAAGAATACTCCGATACACATCAAGTGGTATCAGAGCGAGATTCTGTTTGTATATTATAGAACAGAGGAGGCAAGAGGAAGACAGAGCATTGGAGGACTCTGTAAGGACTTGTTTGCAGGTAGGTAGCAGTCCATAGACAGTCAGCAGGACTGTAAGATGAAGTTGGACACACTCAAAACGCAGAGTGACAATAGCAGATCTACCAGGGAGGCAGATAGACACAGCAAGATGGCTACTGAAGGCCGTAGGAAGAAGAGAAAAGAAGAAAAGCTTACAGAAATGGATAAAGATCTCTATGAATTAAAGGCAGACATAGAGAAGCTGGAACTGTGGATGCGGCAGGATAGGAGGTCGAGACAGATGCGTGAATTGACTATGAAGAAGGCAAAAGCAAAGTGGCCAGTCAAGGAGTTGATGGTCAGAGGGCAGCGTAGGCTGTTAAAAAGATGGTTGAGGTATGCTGAAAACCTCGAGGCCATAGAGGAAAAGGTGATTTGTGTCTGTGAACCAGAGACTGGGAAAAGTCTCGATGATTTTGAGAATGAAATGGGATCACCTGAGGATCTCAAGAGCTGCCAGGATGGCAGAGAAGTAGAAATTCTCGTTTTCCAAGAGGGCAACAGATTGAGATCACTGCGGGATCTCACGGACTGTCAGGAGGACAGTGAGGGAATTTTACATTTCCAGCTGGGCAGTGAAAGGATATCATTGCGGCATCTCGAGGACTGTCAGGAGGGTAGCAGATACATCCCATATTGCCAGGCGGGCAGGGATGAGCAGATCAGACTATCTATGGGTCTCATAAACTCAGAGATGAGTTTGGATCAGCATGTGCAGCTGACAAAGGAAGATTAGGATAATATTTTGATGATTGGAGGAATTTGAGTATTCCTACCATTTGCCCAGGAGGAGGCAGAGGTCTGTGATGTAGATGGTGCAGCAACAACAGTAGAACGATCACCTGAGACTATCAAGGAGTAATTGGAGCAGGTTTTGGAAGCTTCCCAAGAAGGAAAAGAGAGTGAGCATTCTAAGGAATGGCTCAATAACTTCAGCCAGGAAGTTGAGGAAGCTTTAGCATTGGAGCTGACAGCAAAAGAAGAAAAAGAGGTAGACAACATTTGTTTGGTTGATCTGTGGGAACAGATTGCAGCCCTGGGAGAAAGGGTGAAAGTGCAGGGCGTGCACATACAACAAGTAAAGTTGGGGACTGATGAACAAAGCATGGGAGATCATGGTGATCTGCCCATGAGATAAAAATTTTGCAACTGGGGAGACTGCATGAACAGGACCAGCCATGGGAGCAGCTAGATGCAGTGATCGAGGAGATCAGAAGGCTGATGTTGGGATCAGCAGAGACTGCCAGCAGGGAGCAGCTGAGCAAAAGAGAAGCAACAACAGCAGCGCAGCAAAAGCAGCAGTAGCAGCAGAATGGAGCAAATGGGAAGCTACAGATGTTTGTTTGGGATCCATGAGGATTTCCAACACCTGAGAGGGGAAGCGCATGAGCAGGAGCTCATGATTTTGTAGCTGAGGAGTTTTATGCAGGAGCATCTCTCCACGTCAGCCAGCCAGCCATGCCAGTGAATTCAAATCGCACGCTAAAAGAGAGGCGCAGCCTCATCTAAATTTGAATTCAATGTAATTTAAATGCTTAGGCTGTTGAGCCAGGAAGCCATGCCTTTGTGCAAGCATAGAGTAGATCGGCCTTTAATGTGTGTAATGGTTGAGATCTAGATCCAATTCTAGACTAGACAACCCATTCAATGTAATTGAATAGGGTAGGTAGATCTAGAGGGAAGCACTCAAAGAGCCCCCTCAGATCTCAGATCTCATTTTGTAGTTAGTGAAGATTGAGAAGAGAAGAGAAGAGCCAGAGAGAGAGCATCAATGTAAATTCAGGCATTTGCTATTTTAATATAATCAGAGCAATTTTTCCTACATTACTATGTGTTAAATGAATGCATGTGTGTGTTCTTTATGTATGTTGTAGATGTATGTTATGTTGATGCATTTTGTAGGAGTTATTTGGTTCCAGGATTGAGAGGTCTTTGAGGTTTCATGTCAGGAGGGCATGACAGAGTGTTGCGGACTTTGAATACCAGTGCACAGAGGATGCACTTCTGAATTCTGCGGGTTCAGACAGAGACGTGCTGCAGCACAGAAGCTGAAGTCAACAAATCAGGGGGAAGACCTCAAGGTTGATAAATACCTTCGAGGTGAGGCTGTGTGGGAGAAGACATAGTTGTATATAGAATCACTGAGGATTCTATGAAGCTCTGCCAGGTGGGCATTGAGCCAGTGCAAGGAGTGCACAGAGAAAGACTTATGTTGAGAAGTTCAGAGAAGGATCAGAATCACTAAGGATTCTAAGAGCTCTACCAGGAGGGCATCGAGCAAGTGCATAAGGGCACAGGGAGACAGAACTGTTGAATGTCCTGTGGAAGGAAGACACTCTGCCAAGAGGGCATAGAGGTTTTAGTGCAGGAAAGAACAGAAAGGAAGAAGAGAACTCTTTTGAGTTCTGTGATTTGAGGAAGAGTCCACTGAGGGATCTTCACAGGGTTGTTGAACACCCAGAAAGCACTCAGTAGGAGGCTACTTGAGTAGCTGACAACCAAGAGGGTGTCAAATTCTCCATCTGTGGGAGAAAGGGAACAAGGACAAGTTTCAGTGGAGG
Organism: Picea abies; assembly: GCA_900067695.1. NCBI lineage: Eukaryota > Viridiplantae > Streptophyta > Pinopsida > Pinales > Pinaceae > Picea > Picea abies. The sequence continues at coordinate 10,956 of CBVK0100352671.1, forward strand.
TTGAAGCTACAGGAAATCTCAGGAGAGGCCGCACCGTGTGCGCGTGAATACTCTACAGAAGCACAGACGTCGGAATCCCTTGAGGATTAGAAGGAAGAAAAGCTCAGGAGAGATAGTGTTTTTATGCATGCAGTCGAGAACTCATAGTTTTGGAGTTCGTGGAGACGAACCGAAGGTCGAGGCCTTGATAAAATTTGAATTTCTCCCAAGTCTGTGAAGAAGGAGTGCGTAAGCTTAGGAGAGCACAATAGTCGTCAGATTGGTTGAAGGAAGGGATCTGGGCCGTCAAATATTGAGTAGATTACCTGTCAGCCGTCGGATTGGATAGGATCTTCTCGAAGGTTGCCATCGGGACTTCATCCATCTGCATATAGGGAGTCACAAGGTGGAGAAAATCGAGACACTTCAAGTCTCGAAACGCTGAGAAGATATGGATCGTCCATTGGTGGAGACACATGGTGGAGATCGAGCACCCATCGGTACTTTGGCGCGTCGGGAAATCGACATTCCCATGGACAAGAGGTCAAGGAAAATCTGTAGTGAAAACCCCAATACAATCAGAGACGTCCATCTGTTGGGACAGGTGGCAATCATTAAGAGTCATTGGCATTTTGGCCATCAGGACTCACACAAGTAAGTGCTTTTTGGTTTGGAATTTGGTGAAGTCTGAGGCTTAATCTAGACCATTCGTCATTTGGGACACGTGTCGAAAGATCTGGAGGAGTCGGGGATCGGTATTTCGGAGGTCCTGAGGACAGGATACTCTTGCAAGTTGAAACCACGAAATCTGATTCTCCGAAAGAGGAGAGCTCCATAGTGGGGACCAGCTGACGTCATATCGGGATATCAGGGATTCTGAGGACAAAGTGTCCATGCGCTTTGACATAAGAAAGCCTGAAACCCTGAAGGAGTATATGGTTGTGGTCATATGAGAGTATGGTCCCATGGACCATAAGTTCAGCCGGAGGGCTAGCTGAAGTTAAGCACATCGGGTATCAGAGGATCGGGGATCCCATGGACAAGGTGTCCAAGCACTTGGAAACCACGAGGTCCGAAACCTCGATAGAAGGAAAGGTTATGGTCTTGTGAATTGGTGGTCGTATGGACCAGGAGCTTAGCCTTGAGGGCTAATGGGGATTGGAGAGCATCAGAAAAATTGAAACCCAAAACCCTGATAGGAGAAGATAAGGATGTGGTCTTATAATAACTAGTCACATGAAGTAGAGAGCCTAGTCAGGAGGGGCTATGGCCGGAAAAGAGCTAATCAGTGATCGTGGATTCGAGAGGACAGTGACTCTTGACATCAAGAAGGATGAAACCCCGAACCCTGAAACTGAGTCAGGGACAACCACGATTAGGTGCAGAAGACCGTGTAGGTGAATAAAGGACCTGTGGATCGGGTATTTTCACAGGGATTCCATTGGGAGTCCAAAGAGATAATTCGGCTCGAAGAGGGGATTAGAACGATCCTGAGAGAGGGTGAGTAGAGGGTGTAGATCAATCTTCACCTGCGTCAAATCATCCGGTTAATGAGATACAGTAAAAACCGTAAGGACTATACTATATTTACTTCATCCCAATAGTGACAATAAATAGGATGATTCGTCAAGAATTAAAATAATATGACTGTACATATATAAATAAATATGATCCTTACAGTGATATGACTACACACACACACACACACACACACACACACACACACACACACACACACATATCACATATATATATGTCTCAGTTTTCTTTTTACTTTCAAAATCTTCTTTAGCATTTCCACAGTCTAAAGTCTATTTACAAATAATTGAATATTCATATGTATATGTATTACGTATATGGTAGGGATTCTCAGCAATAGGGTTGAAATGATATCCTCTTAACACAAATCTATCCTCTAATATTTCATAATTAAGTTCCATACCCATCCAAGATACAAGGAAAGTTTTTTCTCAACACCTATAGTTAATCCATAAGGGTTTACCCTACAGTTTATCCCATTTCAACATAATTTAATAAAAATAACAATTCATCCAGATACAAGAAAATGAATTCTATCAATCAATACTTCAAATAACCTTTGACTAGAGAAGGATTAGATAGACATATCTAAACAATTTGTTGAACAACAAATGCAACAGCCAAGTTCCGCCCAACCTTAGAACAGGGCAGCCAATTCACTTGTCTTGTTCACCCCCTAGCCTGACCATGAATCCATGAGGGAGAACTCAAAACTCCTCCTCAGCTATAGTCCTTCAGTTTCAACAGTTTCTGGTTGCCTCACAATCACCAATTAGTGTTCATAACAGCAAGAGATAATTTCTTTTCCCCAACGTACTAGGCAATTTCCTGCCTCCTCCCATATGCTATATATCCAAAAGCATTTGTGCCTAGGTATTTTTCCCTTTGGGAATTTTCACATCTTTCCAAATCCCTGATTTTTAGGGGTTTCCAATGGACAAATTCCTGATTTTCCACTTGTAACAATCAACCATGAGGTAGTTCCAACATGTTCCCCACTCATGGAGTCATGGTTAGCTAATTGTAACCTGGCTGTTCCATTTGTCCATCAATAATAAATATAAAATATTTTGTTTTATACAAGTTTCATAGTCAAATAGTTAGTTGGGTCAAATCAGATCTATGCCCAGCTATCATAATGATCAATTACAATTAACTAAATTCAAAATTCAAAATTCTCATAAATGGCAAAATAATTTCAATTTCGAATTTACCAAAAACAGAAATACTTTCCTAAGAAATTTCAGATTTAAAATTAATTTATTCTAGGGGATGTTACATCCTTTCCCCCTTCAATAAAACACTTTTCGCAGTGTTCGTTCCTTTCTTGGAACAGGGTTGGATGAGATTTCTTCAAATCTCCCTCCAACTCCCAAGTTGCCTCCTCAGTGCTAAAGTGCTTCCATTGCACTTTTACCTGGGCGACGGCTCTGTTCCGAAGTGCTATTTCTCTCCTATCCAAAATGTCCAGAGGTTCCGCTTGGAACTCGCCTTCTGGTTCCACCTGCACCAAGTTCCAATCGATCATATGAGTAGGGTCATGAACATAATTCTTTAACAAAGAAACATGAAATACATTATGAATTTTTAGATTGGCAGGAAGTGCAAGTTGGTATGCTACAGGTCCAATTCGAGATAAGATATCGAAAGGGTCACAAAATATGGGTGCCAACTTGGCACAGTTCCCTAGCTTTAGTGAACTTTTTTAGGCTTTGACTTTTAAATAGACGTGGTCTCCCACTTGAAATTCCAAGTGTCTTCTTTTCCGGTCCACATAACTTTTTCGTCTGTCCTACGCCTCTTTTAAGTTTTGTTGTACCTTTTTTACCATGCTCTCCATTTCCTGGAAAATCTTTGGTCCTAACATGAGTCTGTCAACTGGGTTATCCCAGTTAATTGGAGTCATACATTTTATGTAATACAGTACTTCAAAAGGGCTCATCTTAGCCGAAGTTTGGTAACCATTGTTGCATGCAAATTCCACCAAGTGTAGGTAGTCTTCCCACTTGCTTGGTTTTGTCCTTACTTACATGCATATCATATCTTCTACGATTTGGTTTGTTCATTCAGTGTGCCCATCCGTTTGTGGATGATAACTTGTGTTGAAATTCAAGTTAGTATTTAACCCTGCAAACAATTATTTTCAAAAAGAAGATGTAAATTTTACGTCTCTATCTGAAATCACCATTTTAGGAATACCATGCAGTCTAAAAATTTCTTTCATGAATATTTCAAAAATGTTAATAGATTTAAAAGTAGACTTTATAGGAATAAAGTGTGCAGACTTACTAAGCTTATCGATTACCACCATAATTGAATCGTTATGTTTTTGAGTTCTAGGAAAACCTATAATAAAGTCCACTGATATAGTCTCCCATTTCCATTCGGGCACAGGTAAGGGATGCAACATGCTAGTTGGATGATGGAGTTCGGCTTTTACCTGCTAACAATCTTGAAACTTACCTAAGTATTTTGTTGTTTCACCCTTCATATTAGGCCAATAAAATAACTTCCTTAGTGTTTTTACCATTTTCTGGTATCCCGAGTGACCAAAATATGGTTTCTTGCGTGCTTTGGCCAAAATTGTTAACTTTAATTCCACCGAATCTGGTATGTATATTCTATTTTTGAATCGCAGTAGACCTTTTCTGTCCAAACTCAGATCTGTTTTATCTCAATTTTCTGCATTACCTCGTAATTTTTCCATTGTTCTAGTGTAATTTTCATCGTTATTACCTGCAGCCTTTATCCTCTGCGCAAGATCGCTTTCTTCCCTGCTAATGTTTATTTCAAACAACCCATGAAATCTTCTACTTAAGCCATCATCCACCTTTTTTTCCTTACCCTTGATATGTCTCACCTCAAAGTCAAATTCACTCAAGAAGGCTAGCCATCTTGCTTTCCTTGCGTTAAGGTCTGACTAACTAAACAAAAATTTCACACCATTGTTATCCGTCAATAACATAAATTTTATGCCCATTATGTAGTGTCACCACATATTTAAGGTGTGTATTATAGCTGCCAACTCTAAGTCATGAGTGACGTAATTTTGTTCATGCTCCTTTAGTTTTTGGGACTCATAGCAGATCACGTGCCCTTCTTGAGTTAGGACACCACCTAGTCCTTCTTTACTGGCATCCACACAAACTGTGAAGTCTTTGTCCGGATTTTCTACCTTTAAAATGGGTGTGGTCATTAACAATTCCTTTAACTTATTAAAATTGTCTTGACATTTATGTGACCAGTTAAACTTAGTTCCCTTCTTTTGTAAAGATGTGATAGGGTATGCAATTTTGGAAAACCCCTCTATAAATCTGCAGTAATATCCGGTGATTCCCATGAATGAACAGATGTTCGTTACATCCTTTGGATTCATCCATTCCATGATGGCTCTTATTTTCTCGGGATCGACTGCAATACCTTCCTCATATATTACATGCCCTAGGTACTGTATTTTCTTCTGATAAAAGTCGCATTTATTGAATTTGGCATACAGTTTGTGTTTTCTCAAAGTTTGCAGAACTATCCTTATGTGTTCTTCGTGTTCTTCTTATGTTTTAGAATACACCAGGATATCGTCAATAAATACCAAAACAAACTTATCTAAGTACCGACTGAAAATACTGTTCATTAAACACATGAATGTGGTTGGCGCATTAGTGAGCCCAAACGGTATAAAAACAAATTTGTAATGTCCATATCTCATTCAAAATGTTTTTTTACTTATGTCCTCATATTTTATCCTAACCTGGTGATAACCAGATTGTAAAACCAATTTTGAAAAAATCTTTGCCCCACCTACTTGATTGAACAAATCATTTATCCTAGGTAAGCGGTACTTGTTCTTAATGGTCATTTTGTTTAATTATCTATAATCGATGCATAATCTCAAAGTTCTATCTTTCTTTTTAACAAAGAGGATGGGTGCTCCCAATGGTGAAACACTCAGTCTAAGATATTCTTTGTCCAATAATTCCTGGAGTTGAATTTTTAATTTTGTTAACTCTGGTAAACTCATTCGGTAGGGTGTTTTAGATATAGGGGTTGAACCATGTAGTAATTCGATAGAAAATTTTATCTCCCTCCTTGGGGTTAATTCAGGTATCTCATCAACAAACACATCTCTGAAATCATGAAAAACGACAAAATCCTCCAATTTGGGTTTATTTTCCTTTTCTAACAGGTTTATTACTTGGATGGCATAAACCTAACAACCCTTTCTCATGCATTTCTTAAATTGCATTGTGGAAATCTGTCTAACTGAGATTGGTTTTTGTATACCTATAACTGTCCTAGCAGTGTCATTTTCGTCTTTATACTTGAGTGATTTTTCATAACAATCTAACACTACTTTATGCCTTTCTAACCAATCCATTCTGATAATTACGTCATAAGACCCTAATGGTAGAATGTTCAAATTTGTCTTTATGTTTTGACCACCTAAAATGAACTCATAATCAGAAATAAAATCGACCACTTTTCTTTTTGTTCCTATTGCTAGTTGTACCAGCCAAGATTGTGCATGTCTTGTTTTCTTAAGTTTATTTGAATCCGCTATACCAGGAGTGATATAAATCAACATAGCTCCAAGATTAATTAAAAAATAAATACAAGTGTTATTATTTTTACCTTCAATTTCCACTATAGAGGACTGGTGATCAGCTTGTCGGCCATCCACGACTACATTTATCCGATGTAATCTTCTGCCCACATCTCCCACTGTAGAGGCTTCCTATAGTTTGTGAGCCATAGTTATGTTTGCTAAAGTCAAACGTGGATAGTTCCTCCTTAATTGAGGTTCTCCACATTCCCAACATTTTAACAGTTCACGGGGGTTGTCCCCAAACTTCTTTGTTCCCAAATTTACTGGTTTACCACCTCCTTGGGTGTTCTGATTATTGGAGTGAAAATATTTTCTACGAAAACTCTTTGTTGCATTCTGAAAAGGAGTTGGTTTATATCCCTTCTTCCACTGGTTCATTTGGTCTTGTTTCCTGTCTTTCCAAGCCTTGGGAAATTCTGACCGTTGTTTGTATTGTTCGTAACACATTTGGGCTTTCCTTGAAACTTCGCTCAAGGACTTGGGATTATCAAATTCGATTCTTTCCTTATAAGACTACAATAAACATCTTAGGAACCACTTGATTTTCACTTTGTCCTCCCGGATATAAGGCATGAACCTTATTAATTCCAGGAATTTTTTTATCAGGTCTTCAATATCCATTTGACCGAGTTGTATCTCATAAAATTCTTTGGTTTTTCTTTCATAGTATCTTTCACATAGGTACTGTTTCTTAAAATATTTCTTAAAATCCAACCATTCCATCTGTTATTCCTTTAGACCCTTGGCCAACTTTAGGTCTTGACACCATATGTTGGCCTTCCCTTTCAGATTATAGATGGCCATTCTAACCTTCATATTGCTAGAATAGTTGTATATCTGGAAATACATCTTGATGTCCAATAACCATGCTTCAACTTCCTCCCCTATTCTGGATTCCCCGTCAAAGGTAGATGGTTTGATTTTCCTAAATTCTCGCTCAAGGTGATCTACATGTTTCCTTTTTCTTCCTGTTTTTGTTTTATCTTCTGCTGAAGGTGTACCTTCAGACGAACTATCCCCTTTTTCTGCTTCAGGACCAGAATTCTTGGAGGCCCTTATACTGACCTCTTCTTCATGGTTATTGTCCTTTGGGATTTTCTTTGTCACTATACTTCGCAGCAGGACTTCATTTATTTCCTATTGTTCCTTCTGTGCTTTTTTCAGTTTCTCATTGTCTTCTTTGAAAACTTGCAGCTCAACAATGAGATTTCTCATAGTTTCCAGGACGTTGATAGGTGAAATTCCGTCACTGTTATGTCTATAATCTTCAGGAGGCCTTTGTTCAAGATTCTCCTCGAGTCTAATTTCTGCTTCATTCTAGGCTGCCATGATTACAACAGGAATAAAGTGTTTTTTGTTTGTAACAATAATTATTTTGTTAGTTTTACATAAAGAGGAAAATATATGCTAAGTAAATATTTTGACCCTTCTCAAGGTCCAAGTGTTGTAACCTTTTCTCTGATACCATATGTAATGTAACTCAAATTTTCCAAATAAAAAAAAAATCTACAGAACATTAATCTCCAATTTCATTTAGAAGACTCGTAGTTAATAGAAGGTATTAATTATCCCCATTATTAATCTCTGCAAGGCTTTCTTATGTTCTAACTATCAAATGATGACATTTATACCCCAACCTAACTCACATTGAACATAGTTTCTATATGAATAAATCTCCACATTCTAACATTCCCCTTCAGTCCTAAAGTTATTCTAATACTCACATATATATCTACATATTATATTAGTCTTAGGACTTAAGATCCTAAATTATCCCCTAATCATAAGCTTCTATACTTGCACGCAAGGGAAAATCTCATTTGTATACCATGCATACATAATGGTGTCAGGAGTATACACCTTAGTGAAATGTTATTGGCTTAACATAAGGTATTTGACATTACTTTGCATGGCCAAAATCATCGAACGAATCCCTTGTGATTATTGGTTGGGTAATGATCTTCCAGTCACCATCCACATAAAGGTTTTGGTTAATAAAACTCAACCCTAACAACACGTTTAACTCTGTGATGTCTCAACTAAACGATCCCTAACTTGAACGATGTATTAACTGAAATGATAGAAGTTAGAGTTAAATGGTTCCAGTTGGTCGTGTCATGAAGGGACTGCTCTTTACTTCTCATTTATAAATATGAAAAGAAGGGTTCTTGTCAGACATGAGTTAAGCCTCTTAACTGGCCATTAATGGAGGCCTTGTGCATGAGATATTCGATGGTTATCACCTGAACCCACGTCCAATATGGTTGTGCCAACTCTACCCCATCACATGGTCAGAGCCTACCTCCATACCATCAGCATTTACTCTGCATAGTAAGAGCTCTTTAGGGTTATATGGGTCTCTTTTGTCATTTGTGAAGTTTTTTGAAATAAATCTGTGTTTTTCTTAGCAAGGGGGAAATTGGTTACTTGGAGGTTTTTATTCGATGGGAGCATGCATCCCTACCCGACCGCCCTAGTAAGCTCACGATGCTCCTGTACTTTTAAAATTTGTATGGAACCCTCAGGTTTTCATTACAGTGGAAGAAACCCTTTGTATTGTAATTCTTATTATGAATTTTAGTGATAATTTACCTCTAATTGTTATTCTCCTCGTAACCCACTGGACTATTCTCACTTCTGGGTAGGTAGTCTTCACTGGTGTTTTATTCCAAATCCTTTCGGAACCTTCTTAGTACCCCTCTTTTTTTCCAGTATCTACAATCTCTCACAGGCATTTTAGCGGGGTTAACATATTTTCATTTGCTTATGGGATTTTTCATTGTCCCACTATTCGTTTTATGGATTACTCTTACCCTTATGTGTTGTTACCTGGTATCGAGCCCCTGTGAGACCACGCGGAAGTGCTAGTCTAGAAGTAATTCTAGTAGGGTAGAACCCATGTTGAGTATACATGTTATATAGCATTTTTTATTTAGTGGATTCTAACAAGCCACTAGCTAACTCTTACGACTGTAATTTTTTTAAAAGGACTTTCTGTATTTTCCATTCAGTATATAATATAATGTGGGTATTCTGCATAAATATTAACTCTATGTTAAATCTTTGAGCATTGCATTCTCTTCGGCACCAATATTCAATTTATGTTTAGACTTTGATAAAATGAATTAGGAATACAATATTTAATTATGTATTTATAGTCTGGGGCAATGCATTCCTTTTGGCAAGAAATATTTAAACTTCTACCCTGACTTTATTCGTGCATTCGGTCTACACATACTACGTGACCCTTGTAGTCTGACTTCGTAATTTATTATTGTAGTAAGAGTGAAGTCTCAGGGATTTATTTATGAACTATATCTGTATAAAGTTATGGAATACATTTCTTTATGCACTTCCTTGGTCATTTTAATTATTAGAAGTTTCTTTTGATTTCCTTCTGGTATTTATGTTCAAAGAATTGTTTATCATGACCTAATGATGGGACCCCTGGTTTTTACGAGGGTACCCATCAGGTTGATTTTGGCCCACTTCTCCCTTCCAGCCCGTGGATGACTTTGTCGACTACGTAGAGGCAAGACGACATGTACTGTGGCCCCAAGTTAAGTGCAATCCAAAAATTTCATGTTTTTTGTTTCTTTATAATCAATTTATCTCGGAAATTAAATTATGTGTTCCATATAAGAAATTATATTATTCATTGGTA
>CBVK0100352672.1:0-20739 GCA_900067695.1 Picea abies
CCCCCCCCTCTAAGTGTGGTAGGTGTGTCCAACAATAGCTTACTATGGCCCAATAGATTTGAATGATGCTTCTTGATCTAGCTTACGCCTCAATGGTGGTGGAGGTTTCTCCAAAGTAACCAACGACAGGCCCTGAAGCCTACGTGAATGGAGGATTTGTTGATCTTCCACCTTGTGAAATGATCAACTGACACTGTAAGTTTTGGCTAGCGTGAAACATAGACCACACATTGAAAGTTACTAGAGTAAAATCAAGCATACAACTAACTAGTAGGAAGAACAATTATGTCAATCGACACTAGAGAAACTTATCGATGCAAGTGTAACTTGAACACGGAAACACCCTCCGAGTATAATATGAAAAGTGTGACCCGAGGTTTTCCCTAGTTATTGTGGTATACCTCCCCAATCACCCATGTAAGTCTCTAAAAATTGGCAACTAGGTTTCTAGCTCGCAGTGAGTCACCAGGAAGGTATAATCGACAGTCGGGTTGATCACAATGAACAGGATAACAAAGTTTGAATCCCTTCAAGGGTACCAAAGGCAATTGGTCTAGAATATTACTAAGGATCTAAAATGGATTCAAGGTCCACGAGGCTCCGTAGTCAAGTGCGATCAATATGATTCCCAAGAAATACCCTCAATATACAATCCCCACTACGCTTGGTCAAGCTTTGGATGGGTTATCTCCTCTACATTTCCGTACGCGACCTCATGTTAATCCCCTGTGTTAGAGGGGGGTCCCAGATAACTCTTACGACATTGTAATTTAACACTCCCTATCGCAAACTCCAATGTTTGTGTAGATGGCCTTGAAGATTTTCCTCTTCACACATATTTCAAGGCCCTAAAGCCTAGACTAGTTGGTGAACCCTACAAACAAAAATTCTAATAGATTTTAAGTTAATCGTTCATTTTATGGGCTTGAATTACTCAAAGGATATGAATGTGCAACTTGTGGTGTTCGAAAGAGACAAGAGAGAAGAAAACTTTAGAGCATTTTATGAAAAAGAAAACTAGATACTTCAAATTTAAAGCAAAGTCTTGTAAATCTTTGTGAATGTCAACTTTTCAAAACAATATTCCAAGATCCTATAACTGAAAATTTCCTAAAATATTTTTTCATTTCACAATGAAAAACTACTTATACTTTCATGCAAATAAGAAGGAACTTTGAAACAAAACTCTTTTCTTTTTGTAAAAAGGAAACCTATGCTACTATAACCAAACCAAATTCATTAATGCAATCTTTTTTTGATTTTTTGAAATGCTTAAACAAGAAAAACAGAAGTAAAATATTCTTTTGTGTTTTTCAAAACATAAGTTGGATAAAGAGAAGATAAACCCCAAGACTCATACAGACCTTAGACCACCACGTAAACACATGGACTCACAAGAATCCAGACGAGGATCTAACACTTATAGGCCAACTCTAAACCTCTAAGGCAAAAAAAGGAGATCAAGAAATAAGTTAAAACTGAATCTTTAACCAAACCAAAGACCACTAACAGAGACTCTGTAAATCTTAAGAAATCCTAAGAACCACTAGGCTTCTGTTAGGAAAGAGGATATTTTTTTTTTTTAAGTTTCCAACACACACAGATGTGGGTTGTACATTGTGCAGCCTATGTATGTACGCAGGCTGAACCAAAGTAGGGCACGTACACCTCTAAAAATTTTCAAAAAGAAAAAGGGCTTGGCAGAATGACTAGGCAAGGAAGGCTAGTAGGCACTTGAAAGGTGACCAAAGACCCTAAACTGACTCAGTAAACCTAAAAAACTCAAAAAGAAATTGAAAAATCCAATTTAAACCAAAATCTCCCACTAAGACCCCAGAGAGACTCCCCAGTGGAGTCACCAATTCTGCTAGTGGGGATTACTATACTAGGTTGAGGTACAGGGAAAGCACTGGCTTCCCTTAAAACACAATCCTATTCCTAATATATCCCAAAACTCTCTAAACTTAAAGGACAAGAGAGAGGATCCTCTTAATGCTACTCCAAGTTCATCATTCTCATGCTTGCATCTCACAACCAACTGATCTCTTTGGGAAAAGGGAAAGGATTGTATAAGGAGAAAGGGCTAGAGAGGGAATGTTGAGGCCAAATATTAGAAAGGGCTCTAAAACTTGGGCTATAAGGGGAAGGGATTTTGGCAGAGTTTCATTGTTCTCTTGCTTGTTGTTGAAATGAGATCCCAAGACCTCCTTTTATATGACAAAAATATAGTTATTTGGTTTGGGGATGAGCTACAATGGGTAAAATGGTTGGGAAACCATCGATAGCCCATTAAAGCCATCGAATTCATTGCAATTATATATTTTTTGCAACTTTTGGAGGTAAACGCGGGTTGTCTAGCATGCAGATCGCGTATGTATGCAGGTTGTCTACTATGCAACTAGCGTGTGTACACGGGCTATAGTTCAGCAGGGCACATACATGTTCCAAAAAATGGTTTTTTAAGAAGGATCCTTGGAAATAATTTGGCAAATTGTGTAAGTGGAAAGGCCAATGCCATGTATGCATAGGTAGGGAATTTTTGGACTATAACAACTACCATGTCTTCTCCCCATACGAAATTCCACATGCATCTCTGAGTCAGACTCTATGAAGCTCTCAAACACATCTCATTCTCCTTTCATATGACATGTAGCTCCACTATCTATCAACCATGCGTCAACTAATATGATTCACACTGAAGTTTGAGAAAATAGTAAGAACTATGTATGTTCAAACTTCTTGCAAAATGCGTCCACTTCAGCCTTTGTCGACACAACTACCTATGGTTTTTTTTGTTTCCCCCTTTTTTCCTATGTGGAAATTTCCTTGCATAATGTCCAAACTTGTGACATGCAAAGCACTTGAATTTTCTCTTGTCCTTATTATTTCCATCTTGAGTGGTCGACTCTCCACTAGCAATCTTCTTGAACTTTCCCTTCCCTTCCTAACTGGAAAGAGAAAAGTTCTCATCGTGGCTCCTCTTCAATCCATCCATGGAATCTAACTAAGTCTCCTCCTAAATACAATCATCCCATAGTCTATCAAACCCTACCATTGTCTCTCATGCACATATCCCCTGCCCAAAAGGTTCCCAAGGCTTGGGAAGACCTCTCAATTCTACATTCACCAAATCAACATCATGTATTATCTCTCCAATCACTACAATATTATCTCAGATATGTGTAATATTTATAAAATAATTCACAATCATGTCTTCACTGGACATATTAACAACTTGAAGTTGGTGATTCAAATGTAGCAACATGTCTGTATTCTTTTTTTGGTATAGACTCACCAAATCATCATACATTTCCTTGGCAGATTTCTTCTCAGAAATGTGCAAAATCAAGTGATCCTTCATCAATTCTAGCAACACCTGCTTGGCCTTCACTTCCTCCTTCTTGTGAACTACCAATTCCTATGGATCCTTAGGATCTACAACCACAGCCTCAACATACTCTTTAAGGTCATTCTCCTCTAATAGAAGAAGAATAATCACTTTCCAAGCCTATAATTTTTTTCCCCTTCTAACATGTCCTCAATCTTCAATGTGTTCACCATATTCAAGATATGATTTGATAACCCTCTACTGGAACTACCCTATATTGTCTTGTATGACCTATTCATGATTTTCCTTTCCTTGACCCGCGGATATCCATGACTTTTCCTTCTGTGACCCGCAGATGTCTACGGATGTCTACACTATGACTCATAGATGCCTCTGTATACCTGCAAAAACACATGTTCTACCTGTTAATATTATGGTAGTTGCGGGAAGTATTTACCTCCACGTGTAAATCTGATGAGAATAGAATATTACAGGAAGAAAGAAGAAACCCCAATAAGTTGTCTAATAACCCTAGAAGACAAGTCGACTCAAGAGGATAATTGGTATTAGGTCATTAGCCTACAAGAGAAGAAGTCGGCCATAAGAAATATTATATACTAAGTAAATAGACACCCAAAATGAGAATTCAGCCCAAGCAGTTAGCCAGAATTAGTATAAATACAAGAGGCCAGTCTTCATTCTGACAGACATTCTCAGAATTGCAGAGCAGCACTTGTGCGCACTACAGTTGCCCAGTTTTTGCACGAGTTTGGAGGAGAGCTTACATTGCAGGTGTTGCAGCTAGCAGATTTTGGTTTTGGCTTGGACTATCTCTTGGTTATGGTTTGGACTATATGATTAGCTCTTGTTTGGTGCGCTATCCTTGGGGAAAGGTGTACTACCCTTTTTTTGGCTATCTATCTGAGGGTTTTCTTTCAGAGTGATTCTCTATCAATGTTAAGGTGCTCGGAGGGTGGCTTCGGCCTATGGTTGGGTGACAATAATGATATTGTCGATGGTAAAATGAGCACATCCATTATATTATAATAGGTTATGGGCCCGCACCTCCTTCATTCAGTCTAACCACTGGAAGGAAGCATAGCCATAAGGATATTAAGCTCATTGAAGAACTGTCGCTAGGGTTTCTAGCAGGAGCAGTCACCAAGGCACTACAACTAGGGTTACTAGAAGGTGCAGTTGCAGAAACCCTAATCCCCTTGTTGAGGCACCTTAAGTGAAGGGATTGACCTAATTTCCGGATAGATGAGTGCACCCTAGCCTAGCGCATCTCCTAGTACTCTTAGCAAGCCAAGACGTCAAGTTTGAGTTTTTGGTCAAATCTAGGGTTGACCAAGTTAAAGAATCCATGACCTACTCCATGAAGTCAAAAAACAAGTTAGATGGAGATTCTAACTTCAGAGCGTGGAAGACAAGGATTGAACTCATCCTTTCCAAGAATAAAGCGCTAGATATCATGAAAGGAAATATCGTGAAACCAGAGTTTGAAGAAGGAAAAGAGAAAGAACCGCAGAACGTTGCAGTTATGGAAAATTTCAAAGACGATGACATCAATTCCATGAGTATCATAGTGTACTCTATAAAATACCACTTGATACCCTACATCTCCCATCTTAACTCATCAAAGAAAATGTACGATGCCCTAACAAACCTCTTCTCGGTTAGAAACATTGGACAAGTAATGAGTCTGAAGAATGAGCTCTGTGACATGAAGATGAATGATGATGACAGCATAATGTCATACTTTATGAGGATATCTCAATTAAGAGATCAACTACAAGCTATTGAAGAGATCATATCAGAAAAGGAATTGGTAAACATAGTACTCAATGGTCTTCCCAAGACATGGGATAAATTTTCCGCAAGCATGAACACAAGGAAGGAGTATCCTACATTTGAAGAACTTTGGACTTGTTGTGCACAAGAAGAATGAAGGATTAGTGCAAAAGAAAAGGCCCAAAAGAAATACGATGATCAAGCCTTCACAGCAAGATTCAAGAATTTCAGGAACAAGAGGAAGTTTGGCTCAAGGGAGAAGCCAAATCAAGAGAAAGATATGTCAGAAATACAATGCTTCAACTGTCGAAAATATGGTCACTACAAGAATCATTGTTCCAAGCTAAAGAAAAAGAAGTAGACACACGAAGCATTAGTTGCCAAAGAAAAGGAACCTTCAAAGAAGACTAAGTAGGATGAAACATACTTCTTCCTCTAAAGACAAGGTAACAATACTCTTGTTAGTTCTTGTACATATCTTGTTTCCATAGTCTCTGTACATATCTTGTATATCTATCTTTTAGAAGATAATATGCTCTAAGAAGAACTATACGTATGGAAGAACAACAAGATAAGGATTTCTATCATTATACAAGTCAGATAATACACATGAAAGAATGAAATACATCAAACAAATCATGTGGAAGCTATTACAAGATAAGCCAAAATCAGAATCAATATTGAAGAAACTTAGAAGAAGCAAAGACAAAAAGAAGTCAACAATCAAGAGGAAATTGGAGAAAGACTTATGACACCTTGTAGAAGGCAATAAGGATGCAGACAGAAGCGTGGATTATGGAGGGAGCTGATTATATACTTCCAAAAGAAAAACATGCACTCATACATGAAGCAAGGATTAGGAGGCAGCTAATCCTATGATCCATTGAAGATGATGTAGTATATATCCATGGTAGCAACCATGAAAAGAAGTACATGTTCAGTTCGACCTTAGAAGAGGTCTTCTTTGAAAAGAAGCCTTAAAGTATCCATGGTTGTCCATCCACATCTGTGATCCTATGATGAAAGGAAGAAGTGAAATATTTAGGGCATTGAATCTATAAGAAACTCCATGGACCCAAGAGATAAAGGAAAAACATGAGGAAGAACATGAAGATTCCAAGAAAGAAACAGAAGCTAGAACAACCAATCATTGTATCGAGAATCAAAAGATTACTAGCCTGATATGAACTCACTAAAAGAAATCAAGAAAAGAAACTAAAAGTTGTGATGAAGAAAAGTGTATATGAATGCAAGCCTTGCAAGATCCAAAACTAGAGGTTCTCCCAGATGGAGGGAGAAGACTATGATGATTACTTGTTCCAGTAAACCAAACATACCTCTACATGAGTCATTATAGCATCCGCAATATCCATGGGTTGGAGTTCTACATCATATGAATGCAAAGACTGTTCTCCAGAGAAATTGAACAAAGAGTGTATGAAGAGAAACCTCAAGGCTTTGAGGTATACCAGAAAGAGACCCTTGTATGCAGATGGAAGAAGACAACTTGGTGGAGAACCTCCAATGCACAGCAGAAGCATGGTGAAGATTTTATATAACAAAGATATTGTATCAGAATGATTACTCAGAAGATCAGGATGGATTGCCAATCCATGACAAAGATCTCATGATGACAGAAGAAGTGCCACATGGATATGTTCCAGTTTGACCCTTGCCACGATGTTGTGAGATAGAAGGAACCAAAGAGGAATCCAACAATGATATACTTTATTGATCAGAGCTATATGAATCCTTCAGAGAAAACCAGGTTCTAGACTAAAGTACATTTGAGATCAAGCATTACAATATCCGTGATGAAGTCTAGAAAGGAGAAAGTGGTTCTCCAATACATATCTCCACAGATGAGAAGATAAGCAGACATATTGGTAAATCTTCTATCCAAGATGAATGAGTTTGTGTACTCAATATGGAGCTTGTGGATACGACTTCCTTATTGAAAAAGGAAGAGATGAATCCCAAGTTGGGAGGGAGAACTGATATGTTATTGATTGATGGACAGTCATTTTTCAGTTCAAAAATGGTCTAGGATGAGCAGTTCCTTTCCAGTTCGGAAAGTGTTTTGAGATTTCTGACGGACATGCATTTTCCAGTTCAGAAAATGGTCCTAATCAAACGGTCATTTTCATAATGAAAATGGTTCGATGGATTGTTGATGTACCATAGACAGTGATTTCCCATTGTGGTTAGCATGGGGAATGGTCTAGGGAAGTCTCTCTTCTTGAGGGTTACTCAAGAAGACTGGACCACCTCATCGAACAACGATTTCCCATTGTGGTTAACATGGGGAATGGTCTGTTTTGGAGGTTGGTGCAAGACAGTCATTTCCTAAGGAAATGGTTCAGACAGTCATTCCTTAGGGAAGATTCATTCTCTCCAGGTTGCACTTTGTTTAGTGCCGGATGAATGGCCCAGGCTGGGGAATGGTCCAGGTTCAACAATCATGGACAGACATTCCTTAGGGCAGACTTATTCTCTCCATGTTACGCTTTGTCTAGTATCGGAGGAATGACCCAGGGTGGGGAATGGTCCAGTCTTAGAAATCAAGACATTTATTCTTCCTTGCTTGAGAAGAATAGTCCAGATAGATCATCATTGATGTTTGACCTTCTAAGGGCAGATTCTCTTCCAATATCTCACAAATGTGAGTGGAAGAATGGCCAAGATGATTCAGTTTATATCATAACATTTTTTCTGTGCAGATTGATATCAGATGATTGTTATGAAGACTGTATGTCTCTAGATAGTAGATGTATACTACTGTGGTGGATGTGTTCTACTGTTTGTGACTATACGTCACTGATCAAGTACCTATGTTCTACTTGGTGTGGTAGTGTACCACTGGATTGTAGTTGTGTACTACTATGGATAGACATAGTTGTGTTCTATTGAATGATATTGTTTCGATTTCCTTGAAGACTATCAGCAGTGTTGAAAATGATTATTAACTAGATGGATGATCAATGAACAGAGATTTCCCAGACGAAAAATGGTTCAGGACATTTATTTTTCTAGGACATATGTCCAGATTAGAAGAATGGCTCTTGTGTCACTCTGTGGTGTGAGTGACTTATCTAGCATCATGTCTAATTACTCAGATAGAGTATGGTTTCGAGAGATGATGCAACTGATGAAACTAATGGTGATGATGGTACTCATGATCTAGTCATGATATAGTCTATACAACTATGTTGATGCTACCGGGTGAATGGTATGTTTGTGCTCAAGAAAATTACTTGTAATACCTCCCTAGATAGGAGGGAGTGTTAATATTATGGTAGCCGTGGAAGGTATTTACCTCCACGTGTAAACCTGATGAGAATAGAATATTACGGGAAGAAAGAAGAAACCCTAATAAGTTGGCTAATAACCCTAGAAGACAAGTCATCTCAAGAGGATAATTGGTATTAGGTTATTAGACTACAAGAGAAGAAGTTGGCCAGAAGAAATATTATATACTAAGTAAATAGACACCCAGAATGAGAATTCGGCCCAAGAAGTTAGCCAGAATTAGTATAAATATAAGAGGCCAGTCTTCATTCTGGAAGGCATTCTCATAATTGCAAAGTAGCACTTGTGCGCACTGCAGTTACCCAATTTTTGCGCGAGTTTGGAGGAGAGCTTCCATTGCAGTTGTTTTATCTAGAAGATTTTGGTTTTGTCTTGGACTATCTCTTGGTTATGGTTTGGACTATCTGATCAGATCTTGTTTGGTGCACTATCCTTGGGGAAAGGTGTGCTACCCTTTGTTTGGCTATCTAGCCTAGGGTTTTCTTCTGGAGTGATTCTCTGTCAAGGTTAAGGTTCTCGGAGGGTGGCTTCAACCTATGGTTGGGTGACAATAGTGATATTGTCTATGGTAAAAAAATTGCATCCATTATATTCTAACACTACCTAGTAATGTCGTTTTCCCAAAAAAACTATCCTTTGATTTCCTTTGATGGTAATATACCTAATAAGATCTATCCTCTCGGTTTTCTCCCTTAAAATACTGGGCTCCCTCTTTCCTTCAAAGCCTCGACTATGATACCATGTTGAGATATTATTTCAACCCTAGGTATGATCTGATACCATGTTGAAATGCCCCTTAACCTAGCACTCGATAGTTAATTCCAAGAAAAATATATTTACTGAATTAAAGCACAACTAGTTTACTCAACAAAACATGCAATGGAAGCATAAACAAGGAAACTAAATCAATCACATAAGAACACCAATAATTTTGGGTAAACCCCTGGAAAAACCCTAGAGGGAAAACTAGTCCAATGATTCTTTTATTAAGGTCAAATCGGGGCTCCCGTAACAGGGATAATGGCCCACTGATAGAATTATACACTGCAGAAAAACCTGGAGACTCATGTGCTTTTGTACGGCCTTGTACCAACATGTTTCCCAATACATCTATGACTTTCCTTTCTTGAACCTGTGGAAATCCGTGACTTTTCCTTCTTTAACATGCAGATATTTACGATTGTCTCCATTGACACCCACATATGTGTATGAAAAGTGCCATACAAATCTACTCTTCACTATGGCTTATGTCCTCTAAAACCCACCTGTGATTGCTTTTGATCTCTCTCCTCCTTGACCTGTATGACCTCTATATGAAAGTCCTTCTCCACCTATCAAGGTATTGAATCACGATCCTCTGTGATCCAACCCTCTCATCAATACTTGGATGAACTCTCTTCAACCAACCAATGAGATCCCCTCACTCTAGTGTAAGAAAAAGTCCTTTGCTCCTAAACTCCTTCCTAGAAAAAGTCCTTTTTTATCCTCAACCTTTGTCTCCCACCAATTCTCTCACAAGTGTATCTCACACAAGTCCCTACCTTGGTTTCTCACCAAGTATTTCGACCTTGACCTCTCGTCAATAGTCTCGACCATGTCAACTCCCTCAACACAAGTGTCTTCCTCCTTCTCTTAGCCTTACTAATATAATCATGAGTTACAATCTATTTCTAATCTCCAAAGTGATCCATGGTTGAGATTACTTCTCACACCCACTTAATATATAGATTACATGGTGTATTCTAAGCATGTCCTTAAATAACTCAACTCACTAATAAATACAATTTTACTTTAATTAATTGCTTCTAACTAAAGTAAACTCAAGACTAGAATATTTTTTACTACTTCCACATGCAAAAAACATGCCTATGTGGAAGTACCTATCCGACGCTACCAAAAACATCAACATCCTTTAGAGTATAATGCATCTTAGGTGGAAGACATATTCAGGAAGGTTTTCAAACTACATGGTCTTCCGAGATACATAGTAAGTGACCGAGATAACAAGTTTCTCAACACATTTTGTAGTGTATCTAGAGAGTTAGTGAGGGGGGCCGGAGGGAACATAGTAAAAATAGTGGAGGCCATTCAATATAACGTTGACTAGGTCCACTATATTATTAAATAAGGCCCACTACGGTAATTAGATATAATAAATGTAAGAGGACTTACTAGAAGGTTCTAGTTATGAAAGATTCCCCCTCTAGAATGTTCTTAGGTGGTTGCAGGTAGCACTATATAAATGGGTTCAAGTAATGTAATGGGGTGTGAAGAAGAAGTATTGTATTTTGAGCGGTAGCTCAATAGGAGGATGCCCACTTGAAGAGACAAGTGAACAGGAGAGGATCCCTTCCATAATAGGATCCATTATATGGTGTTTCCCTACCTTAAGGGTTTGAAATAATAAAGTGGAGATTTATTCTATATTGTTCTATGAATATTTTTGGTGTTCCTATATTTGTAGATCTTTGGTACTTAACTAGTTATGAAAGTGTTGAGGACAACACTTTCATAAGGTGGATGGAATGTAGTGTAGCTAGAGAGTTAGTGGGGCAGGGGGCGGACATCCCATAGTGATAATAGTGGAAGCCATTCAATGTAAGGTGGACTAAGTCCACTATATTATTAAATAAGTCCCACTATGGTAGTTAGATATAATAAATGTAAGAGGACTTACTAGAAGGCTCCTCCTCTAGAATTTGCTTAGGTGGTTGGTAGCATTATATAAAGGGGTTCAAGCAATGTAATGGGGTGTGAAGAATAAGTATTGTATTTGGAGATGAAGCTCATTAGGAAGTTTCTTCCTTGAAGAGGCAAATGAACAGGAGAGGATCCCTTCCATAATAGAATCCATTGTATAGCATTTCCCTACCTCAAGGGTTTTATTATGATAAAGTGTGGCTTCTTTTATATTGTTTTGAGCATATATTGTGGTATTTTTGTATTTAGTATTTGGTACTTAACACATATTAGTAGGATTTTTTTAAGTTATAAGGGACAAATTTGACACCTAGTACCAACTATCATCCTTAGACAAATGGGAAGACATAGATCATGGACAAGTGGATTGATGGATACAAGCGAAACTATGTGTCAGGACAAAAGAGGGCGTGGATAAAGTGGTTGCATCTTAGGGAGAACTATTATAATACCACTCATCACATGTCCATTGGGATTAGTCCATTCAAATTATTATATGGTTACGATGCTCCATCGTTTGTGGATTTCGAATTTGGGGAGAGTAGGGCCCCCAAGGCCAAATATTGTTTGTAGGAGAGCCAGGACATCTTGAGAGTCTTGAAGGAGAACCTATAGGCCGCCTAGAATAAAAAAAAAATATATGAAAACAAGCATCGGGTGGAGCATAGCTTTGAGGTTGGGGATTTGGTATTTCTAAGGTTGCAACCATACAAACAATCCTCACTGAAGAAGAGTGGTGTAGAAAAGATAAAACCATGTTTCTATGGACCTTATAGGGTGATTAAGAGAGTCATATATGAGGAATATGAGTAGGAGTTTCCATCGGGTAGCATAATTCATAATTTATTCCATGTATATTTCCTTAAGAATGAATTGGGTCAACAAATCACCACTTCAACAGATCTTTCTCAATTGGATGAAGAAGGGAATTTGGTTCTGTAACGCCGCCCATCGTTACGACTACAAGCGAAGCAAAAGGTGCAATTTTTTTTTTTTGTTTTTAGGCAGGAAAGCAACGACATCACAGTTAACCGCATCTAGACGACGAACACACACACACTGATTAGGCAACAGAAAAATTTGACTCCATGCACTGGCACAAGAGAAACTGGGCGAAACATGCATAAAACAACAAGGAGAAACGACTACCCGTCCGACACAACATGACCACGCCTACAAGATAAGGGACAACATCCCCCTCCCGACACAATGGCTTTGACGAACAAATACTAGAACCTCAAGGCACGCGAACCAAACGCATGAAGGTTTTCAACCCATGCACCAAAAGCAAACTTACAACGCTCAACAACACTCACACGGAAGGCACTGACTCTGTCCAAGTTATCATTCATCGTTATCCAATAGGGCGCACCATGATCCCCTCATCAGGAATCATTTTGTCCCCAGGTGATAAACACTTCAATAACCTTGGCGCAACATATCCTAATGAGACCAAGGACTCAAGAAAATCCAATGGGTTAGGAGGCAAAACAACTTACAAGAAGACTATGCCCACACCACAAGCAACCGGTCGACCAGACTCTAGATGACGTTACCCAAAAAAAAATGTGCAACCGTTACACGACTTTGCCAACAACCTAAACCATTAATCAAGTCTAAATTAGTCGATAATTACAATTCTAATTTAACATTAATTACAATCTAATTTAGAAAGTCTAATTTACCATTTAGTCAATATTCACCAATCTAATTTAATCATTAATTACAATCTAATTGGGCAGTTCTAAATTAATCCATAATTACAATCTAACTTAGCAATCAACATTATATAACACATTAACAATATCATTGTAGAATGATACAAGTATAACACTTATTAACAAATTAAATTACAACATGCCTTCTATCTATATTAACCGTACTAAATTAACAAGTTGTCTATTAACACTAAAAAGAAACTACTGAGAAATGACAATGCCATTAAAGCGGGCTATTTTCATGTGGTTTTGTGGATTATAAATAATCGTCATTTCGACGCTACTCGACACAATTTTATTGCTATCTTGTTGTTTATAAATAAATGTCATATCAAGATATTCAATGCAAATTCAATGTTATCTTGGTGTTCCTACATAAATTTTGTGTCAAGCTAATCAATGCACATTTGATGTTAATTGCTATTTATAATTAAATTCCACCTCGATGTTAGTTTAATGAAATTTAATGCTACCTTGTTGTTCATAATAAATGTCATTCAGAGTCATTCCATGCAGTTGATGTTTTTGGTTGTTTAAAAACATTTGTTATTCAATGCTAATCCAACCATTTGCGGTCTATCCATATACTATTAGCTTAGTCGAATTATCACTATGGTCTAATTAAAGGAAATTTTGCAGAACAGAAAGAGTAACTACACATTCGTTGGAAACTAGCAGTCCTACCATTAATGAGTGCAGTCCTGGCATAAAACAATGCAGGAATGCTATGTCTTGCTATCCATCTTTGTTCCTTAATGTGTTAATCCCCAGTAATTAACAGGAACGATTCTATTCACTGAAATATGATAAATTTGTTTTAATTACTAGAGAAATTATAATTGTCGTCATATCATATTCGTTGCAATTACTTGAGCATTTATATTCGCTGTAATTTTAGTGATAAAAATGTTGATATACCATTCAAGGGGAAAAACAAAACGCAAGTCTACACAGTCAAATTTGTCAAGATATAAAAACGGAGTGAGGCAATTCATGGGGAAAAATAAACACAGTTTTCCATAGTGATGATGGTAGAGATACTCATTGGGATGAGAAGGGAACTCGTTGGGAAAAATCGCAATCTTACAAATGGAAAATCGCCAAGTACAAATGGGCAAATCGCAGTCATAACCAGTGGCCAAAATCGCCAAGTAGAAGTTGGGAAAAATCGCAATCTTACAAATGGAAAATCGCCAGGTAACAAATGGGCAAATCATAGTCATAATAGGTGGTAAAAACATAGCCTTAACAAGAAATGATTACAGTCTTGACAATGGAAAAATCGTCAGGTAACAATATAACCAGCGATGAAAACACGTTCAATATAAAAACGCAGAGCAATATAACCAGCAATGAAAATGCATTCCATATATAAAATGCAGAGCTAAAAATCATGGTTAAGGGTGTGTAAGGTCGGGGTTGAAATAATGGCAACGATGGACCATAAAAAGGATAAATCAAAGTGAAATGAAAACTGAAATTCGCATGCAAATTCATTACCCATCCCTCAAGCAAATACTAGAAAAATTTTGCTGTGTAAATGAAAGAAACGTCAGCATATGTATATAATTGCAGGTAGATATAAAACTATCATCCCTATCATAAGAATGAGTGCCAACATATTAACAAATGTAGGCATATAAAAATTTTCTATCCATGATAAGCCAATCCTTAAGAATAAATCTTTGTCCACAGTGAACCACATGGTTGTTCATTAAAGCTATCAATCCACACACAACAATCCAAAACGCAGAGATTGGGCCTTCAACTATGATGTTATCAATCAAGGAAAAATAAGGATAATCCTTCAAGGAGACGCAAGGGTTTTTGGATTTAGGCAATGAGACGCAGAGTTACTCAGTTGCCAGAAGGTGCAATGACCATCAATCAACCAAGAACAATCAACAGGGGTAGACGACCAGGCAGAAGCATCCTTCGCTCATCATCCACGCACAGAAAAGCAGGGTGTTAGGATCTATAGGTCTATTAACACCAAAGTGAGGACCGTCAATCCGGCTCCTGGCCGACTACTTAGGTGAGGACTGATGAGCTAGGGACAAGGGCGAAGTAAGAGGCGCAAACTCATCACAAAATCAATAAAACCATAGGAAAATAACAACATTCAAGAATCGATTGCCAAGGGAATTAAGTCAAGTAGCAAACTTAAGGCTAAGGAAATTTAAGTTCTCAATTAAACTGTTAAGTTCAACACCTTTTTTACACAATTAAAAATACATAAATGAAGGCGTAAGGTTTATAATAATCTAACATGAAAAATACAAGCAAGCGTACAATAGCCCAAGTCGCCTGCTCCGAGTAGTTGTCCCGCGTGCTCCGTGTAGCTCCTGCTTTTCGACCGATGAGACTTCATTGCCCCGTACATGTGTCACCCATCCCCTTCATTGCACCATAAATTAATTTCATTAATTAATTAATTACTCCTATTTCCCTCACCCATCTAAAAGCATTTCTAGAATTGCTCCTAAGTGTCCCCATATTCCCTTACACATTTTAATGACTCCCCCCTTACTAATTTACTAGTTGAGTTTAATTTAGAAAGTTCTTAAATGCTAGATACCTTACTAAGTTAGTCTTTCTGCTTTTTCCTTGTGTTTCCCCTTTCTTTTTTATGTATCCTACTTTTTCCTAGTTTCCTAATTCTTTTAAATTTCCCTCTTTCCCTTTTCATTTAAAACTCAAATTGGCAAGTGTAGAAAATTACCTTTTTCCCCTTTTCCTTTTTAATTAATAAATTTTTAATTAGCATATGTAGCAACACAATTATTTCCCCTTTTTTCCCCTTTTTAAATTTTATCCCCCAAAATATTTTTATAAATTAATTGAATTGCTTACCCCCTTCTCGTCACATGATTAATGATGATTATCATTATTATATATATAAGTATCACTTAGACCTGGACTTTATTTTCCTAGGTTGGGCGACATTTTATTAGGGAAATTGTTTTAAATCTTTCTCATCACATTATTAATTCTAAGGCCATATAGGTTTATTCATTTATTATTTAACAACACGACATGCCCTTCAGGATGCACTAGGTGCTCCAAGGGTGCCACTCACCTCATTATCTTTCCCTTGTGTGGCATGCCCTTCAGGACGCACTACGTGCTCCAAGGGTGCCACTCGCCTCTTTCTGTTTTTCTTGTGTGACGTGCCCTTCAGGACGCACTCCGTGTTCCAAGGGTGCCACACGCCTCTTGACTGACTTGGTAGAAATCAAAACCCTTGGATTCAATACTCCGCCAGGTGATATTGTGGGAGACTAAGGGCCTCTAAGGAATAAGGCCCCTGCCTTATTGCACACCCTTTAGAATCATCGTGAGAGACTATCGCAGTCGGCCCTCATGACATCGTGGATCTTCTCAAACTAGGTAATAGTTAACCTACATTTCGAGCCACGACGAGAGTGCTAGTAGGTTGTGGAAGGGTTTTTGTCCACACCTCTCCCTCAACGTCTTTGGTTATCATGCATGACCCCTCTACTCCACATGTGAGTCTGGTAGGTAAGTTGTCGTCGGCCTGCATCATCAATGAATCGTGTCAGACTAAAATCCATAATCATAACATCTAAGCAAATGCACATAGGTCATATATACAACAATCAAACCCCAATTTTCCACTCCCTAACTCGGTCCGGAGTCCAAAGGGTTTCATCAATGCCTCTGCATCCTCGAGGTCCAAAATCCTGCACACTCAGGAAAACCGAGTCAATAGCACCTGTCTATATCAATAAAACAAAATAACATGTCATCAATCCATAACGCCTCATAATCATAATCAAATGCCCAATAGTATAATAATTCTGATCACTTGCAAGCAAGTGTCCTCAAAGAATAAGTTTGTTCAGTGTGCGCAAGAGCGAGATGTTACATACACCCCCTCTTGGTCTAAACTTTGTCCTGAAGTTTCACAGTATAAAAGTGTCGAAATAATGTGTATCACAATATCATAAATCTATCTATCAAACAAAAATGGAAACTATTGGCGCATATCATATGCGTCCTTCCAGGTCGCCGAGTACAGACTATAGTTGTCCCACTAGAACTTGACCTAATCTAATGTTCGACGTCGTAGTTGTCGAATGCGATGATCCAGGATTCGGATCAGCTCAGTCGTGAGCGCCCCCTCATCCGATACCTGCAAGGAACTCATGTCAATAACATGTGTAGGATCACCAATATAATGTCTCAAAACAGATACGTGAAAGACATCGTGCATACGCCTCAAAGAATCAAGCAAGGCTAGTCGATAGGCCACGGGCCCCTTCCTCTTCACAATCTCGAAAGGTCCCACAAACCTAGGAGAGAGTTTAACTCCCTTTCCAAACTTGATCGAACTCTTATGCGGTTTTACCTGCAAGACGACTCGATCGCCAACTTCGTAACTACGATTGACACTGTGCGCATTGACATAACTCTTATGTCGATCCTGCACTTCTTTAATCCTTTGTATTATTGTTTTCATTTTCTCTTCCATTTCTTGGATCTCTTTTGGTCCCACCAGGACCCTATCCTCAAGTCGATCCCAACTCAAAGGCATATGACATAGTCGCCCGTAAAGAAACTCGAAAGGCGTCATCTTAATGGTTCTTTGGTAACTGTTGTTATAACGAATTCCACCAGTGGCAAGAATTCTTTCCAAATCTTTTGTTGGCCCATCACATACACGCGCAACATGTCCTCGAAGGTCTAGTTTGTTCATTCGGTCTTCTCATCAGTCTCTAGGTGATATGCAGTACTAAATTTAGGTTGGGTTCCCAAGGCCTCTTGGAAACTAGTCCAAAATTGTCCAGTAAACACTGATCCTCGATCGGATATAATCCTCTTAGGCACACCATGCAGCCTCACAATCTCATTGATGAAAAATCTAGGTATGTCAGGTGCCTAATACATCGTACACACAGAAATAAAATGAGAACTCTTCATCATAGTGTCGACTACTATAAAAATCGAGTCATGTATCCTTGCCATCAGTGGCAATCCAACAATAAAATCCATCGAAATAACTTCCCATTTCGATTCCAGAATAGTGTGTGGTTGTAGTAATCCTACTGGATGTCTATGTTTGGCTTTTACCTGTTGACATTCTAGACATCTGGCCACATATTTTACTATGTCTGCCTTCATTCCTTTCTAGAAGAATAAGGGGTTAAGGTCCACCCTCATCTTCATGGCTCCTGGGTGAGCCATGTATACTGCTCTATGAGCCTTGTTTAGGATCAAGATCCTCAACTCATCGTTCGGTGGTACGTAAATTCGATTTTTAAACCTCAATAATCCATCATCGTCAAACGTAAATCTTTCAAATATTGGTACCATCATTGTGTTTTGTCTGATAAAATCCTCAACCTATCTGTACTAGTCATCGTCACACTGCAAAGTTAGAATCTTTTCACATAGATTCGTCTAAAGAGGCAACACCGAAAATATGTGTGGTCTCCAACTCAATGCATCTGCCACTCGGTTCACTGTTCCTTTTATGTAAGAAATCTTGAAATCGTACTCGCTAAGCAATTCTGACCAACGTCGTTGTCGCGTGTTCAGGTCACTTTGCGTAAAGATGTGTTGTAGTCCACAATGGTCTGTCTTTAGTTCAAATTTTCATCCAAATAGGTAGTGTCTCCAAACTTTCAAGGCATAAACAATGGCTAACAACTCCAAATCATGCGTCGCATAGTTCTCCTCATGCCTTCTTAGTTTCCTCGAGATGTAAGCGATCACTCGACCGTCTTCCATCAAGACTCTGCCTAAGCCTTCCTTGGATGTGTCAGTGCATACCAAGAAGTTCACGTCCATGTCAGGGACCTTTAGTATCAGTGTCTTTGTCAACAACTCTTTGAGCTTCTGAAAAGCTTTTGTGCATTTCTCAGTGCAAACAAACATCTTGTTCTTCTTCTGCAACTCCATGATCAGATTTACTATCTTCGAAAATCCCTCGATGAACCGTCAATAGTATCCTACTAAACCCATGAAGCTACACACTTCTGGGACATTCATCATTGCAGGACATTCCATAATAGCCTCGACCTTTGCTGGATCCATGGAGATACATTCGCTGGAGATGACATTCACTAAGTAGTGAATCTTCGATTTATAAAACGAGCATTTGGACAACTTCCCATATAATTTTTTCTCTCACGGACACTATAGTACCAAGCACAAGTGCTCGTCATGTTCCTCCATTGTCCGAGAGTAAATCAAAATATCGTCAATGAATACTTGCACGAACTTGTCCAAGTACTCGCGGAACACCCTATTCATTAAACTCATAAATACCCCTGGGGAGTTTATCAATCCAAATGGTGAAACAGTAAACTCATAATGAGAAAACCTCGTCTTAAAGGTGGTCTTAAGGACATCATCCTCCTTCATCTGTAACTGGTGATACCCTGATCACAAATCGATCTTTGAGAACATCGTCGCACCCTTCATATGATCGAACGGATCATCAATCCTCGGAAATGCATATTGATTCTTTATCGTTTCCTTGTTCAATTGATGGTAGTCAATGCAGAGCCTCGACGACCCATCCTTCTTTCTTATGAAAATATCATGCGCACCCCATGGTGACACACTTGGACGTATACCCAGGTCCAAAAAATCCTTCAATTTCATTCTCAACTCTCTTAACTTCAGGGTCAACATCTGATAAGGTGTTCTTGTTATCAGTTCAGTCCCCGGTTCTAGGTCTATGGTAAACCCCAATTCCCTCTCCGGTGACATTCCAGGTAACTCCTCCAGAAAGACATTTGCAAACTCTCTCACCACTAAAAGGTGTTCTAGACCTTTCGCTACTCCCCTTTCGTTTAACGCAAGGATCACATAAAGATTACACCCCTTGCGCATGCTCTTCCGTAGTTGTAAGGAAGAGATGAACCTTAAGGAAACTCCCTGGTTCCGGCCTATAATCATGCACCTCTGTCCCTCATCATAAAACAAACTCAACCATTTCATCTTACAGTTGAGTATCGCCTCATGCGATTCCAACCAATCCATACCAATCACGACATCATAAGATCCTAAGATCGTGACGTACAGGTTGGCCCTAGTGACAAACTCTCCCAGGTTAAGGGTACAACCCATAACCTTTCCTCCAACCTTCTGTTTGGCTCCCTAATCCATATCTACAAAGATAAACTCATCATGTTCGACTAACTTTAACTTAATACTTTTTAGCGCTGCACCAGAAATGAAACTCTCAGTAGCACCAGGATCTATCAAAATACTAAGGGTCTAGTCAACGATGGTACCTGACATCTCAAGCACAGACGACTGGTGCTCTTCCTGGCGATTATTCACTTCCACATGAATCCAATGGGCCTTGCCCAAATATCCCACGGTAGTGGCTCCGACTGATCTAGACTCTCTAGTTCTCTCCACTAGGCAGTCACACTGGTAGTGTGGCTCCCCACATGTCCAACACCCCTTCTTTGGTCCAATACTCCTAGTACCCAAAGTAGAAAATGATGGCCCACCGGCCTGGAATCGTGGTATGTTCTATTGAACATGCCTAAACTGTTGTTGGTGCGGTCGATGATGTTGTTGATGTTGTGATCCCCGATAAGGTGTCCACTATTGAGGCGTCGGTCATTGAGGTGTAGTGAAAGTAGATCCTCTCTGGAAGCCACGATATCTAGGCATATTCCTGGCTAGTGTCTGATGTTGTTGCACACCAGATGGCACCTATCGTGTCAGTCTCGCTAGATTCCTACTTTGACTCCCTCTAACAAGCTCCTCCTCTAATATGAGGGCCTTCTGAACGACATCATGTGTTAAGAACCAAACATCAATATAGCATAGAAAAACCTCAAGAAAAGTACTCAACGCCTTGAAAGAGAGATAATATCAGATAATAAGCCTCTTCGAGGGGGC
>CBVK0100352673.1:0-20738 GCA_900067695.1 Picea abies
TGTCTCTAATTGTCTCTAATGCTTTGGAAACATGATTTAAAATCTTAAAATTTTTTATATTATATATGTGACGTCCCCCCGTCCCCCATTTCCCAAAAAATACCTAAAATTTGGGGGTACTCGCGTCACGTCCCCCTTGTGCGTCTCCCCGCACCCTCGTCCCCCCGTCCCCCCGTCTTGGTGGAACATTGTCTCTAACCCTTCTCCTTGTATTTCAATATTGTATTATTTCATTCATTATGTCGATATGTACTTAGAATTATTTTTGTATCATAGTTTCATTTTGTAGTTATTTATGTTGTACTTTAGTTATTTCATAAATGTAAATGTTGTTTATAGCATTTATTTATTCATTTATATATGTATGCTTATGTTGGATATTGGTGAGCTCCTTTTTGTAGAGGTTGGATTCTCGTATGCTCTCTGTCCCATGTGAAAAGATTGAACACACGTCCCCATGTGGAGCCAGATGTTGACCGCCTCTTCAACTAGGGGGTCAACTCCATGTACCATGAAGATATGCATCATCAGATGCAAATAAGTTGAAGACTTTTTGGTTCTACAGGGCAATTTTTGCTCCAACACACAGTTTTGTAAGCGGGATTTCCACACCCCTGTGGGGGTTTATAATGTAATAGGTCTACATGGATCATGTTAGGTCAGTTGCCTTAGGGTTTCTTCATTAGGAGAGTTCATTTCACTGAGTGTTTTTTATCCTCAGAAGGTTAATGTGGCCTAACCAGCTGGGTTAATGCGGCCTAACTAGCTGGGTTAATCTACAGGGCAATTTTTGCTCCAGCACACAGTTTTGTAAGCGGGATTTCCACACCCCTGTGCGGGTTTATAATGTAATAGGTCTACATGGATCATGTTAGGTCAGTTTCCTTAGGGTTTCTTCATTAGGAGAGTTCCTTTCACTGAGTGTTTTTTATCCTCAGAAAGTTAATGTGGCCTAACTAGCTGGATTGATATGTACTTAGAATTATTTTTGTATCATAGTTTCATTTTGTAGTTATTTATGTTGTACTTTAATTATTTCATAAATGTAAATGTTGTTTATAGCATTTATTTATTCATTTATATATGTATGCTTATGTTGGATATTGGTGAGCTCCTTTTTGTAGATGTTGGATTCTCGTATGCTCTCTGTCCCATGTGAGAAGATCGAACACACGTCCCCATGTGGAGCCAGATGTTGACCGCTTCTTCAACTAGGGGGTCAACTCCATGTACCATGAAGATATACATCATCAGATGCAAATAAGTCGAAGACTTTTTGGTTCTACAGGGCAATTTTTGCTCCAACACACAGTTTTGTAAGCGGGATTTCCACACCCCTATGCAAGTTTATAATGTAATAGGTCTACATGGATCATGTTAGGTCAGTTGCCTTAGGGTTTCTTCATTAGGAGAGTTCCTTTCGCTGAGTGTTTTTTATCCTCAAGAGGTTAATGTGGCCTAAGTAGCCGGGTCAATCTCCCTTGAGTTTTTCACTCCCACCCAATAAATCCTCCAAAGTGGTGAAAGGCGTTCTAGTGAAGTCATTCCTAGGTAGCTAGTGTTTAGGAATGTTGTTAATGACCATGTAAGACAGCACGCAAAATTTCGCGGAATTCCATCAAGTCTAGCTAGGTTTTTTTTAAAGTTGGGAATTAATTAATTAATTAGTTATGGGTAATTAATGTAAAACTTAGGTCCCTGAATTTTTGATAGGTCGGACAAGTTTTGCTAGGTTTTTTGTCCACTTAGGAGTTTTTTCGGGAAACGGCGATTTTAATTGCCAAACCCAAGACATGGGCAAATGTCAATTTTGTAATAATTAGTCAAATAAAGTGAAGTAAGTGATAATTATTGAGATGGAGACTATCTTAACCCACCTAACCTTTCCCAAACCCTTACCTACTCTTTCTACCCACTTTTTAATTAACTCACCTTTTCAATTTAATTCCCACCTTGAAGCTTACATACCCCTCCCACGTTTTAATTGCAAACTCAATCTTTTAAATGGAACGTGGGTCCCTCATCATCCATCCACATCCCATTGAGGAGTGTGCTCTACACACTCCTCACCCTCACCTTTCCTTTTACTCCACGCACTCAAGCTTACCTCATGCATTCACGTGGACCTCACGCATTTCCCCTTTAAAATATGGAAACTTCACGTTTTAAGTTGGAATTTGCTTTAATTTGAAGCGTGGGCCTCCCCTCTTCCAACTCATACCAATCCTCTGCCTCCACGTCACACTTGGGAGTGTGGACTCCACACTCCAAGTCACCTCCCCCATGTACCTCACGCATTTGCTCAAAAGCTCACGCCACCCTCTGTGAAAAGGTGGAAACATCAAGTTTTATTTTGGAATTTGCTTTAAGCTAGAGCGTGGGTCCTTTCTCTCCACCAGTCGCACACCTTTTGGGAGTGTGCTATCCACACTCTTTCCACTTGCCATCCCAAAGCTTACGCCTTTCCTTTTCCAAACTCACGTTTTTTATTTAAAAGTTGGATAAAGCTTGTGAAGAGATAGAAACATCTCTTGTGAAAGCAAGAAACATCCCCCTCAACCCATGACTGGGCTTTCTTTCAACCAATTCGCCCCTCCTTGCTTGCTTTATCCTCTCCACTTCACCTTACTCGCCATTTCCCCTCACCCTAAAAGCCTACGACCTCATTGGTTGCTTTCTTCATTGAGTTGTCTTCACCTTTGGATCTTTGACAAGTGTTGAAGATCCAAGAGGGGTCTCTTGGTCTCTCATGGCTATAAAAGAAACCCCCCACTCCCTCATTCGAGACCATTCTTCACAGTATTGTTATGCTACCAAACTCTCCCCACCCCACTCTCTCTCTCTGTTTCTCACTATTGTCATATTGCTTCACTAGTTTTGGTTATTGAAGAGCTTGGAGCAACATTGTTGCTACAACCTCTTCCCATTTAATAATACAGAAATCGCTTTGAAGGAATTGGGAGTGTTGGATTTTGTCTACAAGCTTCGTTTACATACTCAAGGTGATATTGTTCTTGTTTTCAGTATTTCGTGATCATTAAAATAGTATAGCTGAGATATAACTTTGTTTGCTTGGCTAGGTGGAGTAAAACTTTGCTTGCTTGCCTATATGCATTATATTCATGTTTAATACTAACTTTGTTGTATTATCCATGTATGCAATCCATTTATCTATTTGATCTCACGGTTTATTGAAACTTGCAGGTTGCCTTGAAAGGAAGTTGTTGGGATAGTTTCAAGGACGAACCTACCCTCATCTTCACTTACACTTCACAAGCAATTTTCTATTCTTCTCCCTCATTCTTACACTTTCAGATTTTGGTATTTAGCATGCTTAGATAGGTCCCAAATCAAATATTAAATTCTGGTTTTTAGATGTGTAGAATTTCTGTTGAAAAACAGAAATCTCGTAACTTTGTTGAGTGTGTTGCAACTCAAATCAGCAAACAATAGCTTGCTTATTTTTCCAGGTTCTTACCAGGATAAGAGGTCATGCTGCCCAATTCCATACACAACACACCCTCAAAACAACTCCTTGAAGTGGTAACAGTTTCTCATCTTTCTTTCCTCTCCAAAATATTGTAAACGCAAGCCCAAAGGAGTTGTACCCAAGCGGCTTGCTTTCCTTTCCTTCAGTCTTTACTTTGCAAGTTTAGATTAGTTTTATTTTCTGTCTTTCCTTGCTTAGTTTAGCTAGATTAGTAGTGATTTCTACATGCATGCTTAAAGCTAAAATAATCTAGAGTAGATCTCACACTTAACATATGCTAGCTTAGAGCCCGTGGTAGCTTAGATTAGATCTTCATTTTCCGTTGCATGGAAGTTTCAGTTTCTCAAATCTTTATCTTACACATGTGCATGCTAACACCAGTTTCATAAAGGCATAAAGTAATCATCTTTTACAATTCCGCAAGTTGTTTTCAGTTCTTACACTTCATATATGCGATCTAGTAAACTTAGAACTCAATCATTAATTTCAGTTTGGGTCCCCAAGGCATTTTCTGAAAACTAAAATTTAACTTGCAATCTATTGGTTCAAAGGCTTCAGCCTTCACATCATTTTCAGCTCTCAGTTTCACAAGCATTTTAGTTCTTACATCTACATGCAATAATTCAAACAACTTAAGAACTAAATCTGTAATTTCATTGTTTAAGAGTTCACACTCATTTTTCAGTACTTTGGCAACTTTATTTGAGCAAGCTACATGCACTCAAACACACATTGCAATACTTAGCTCATAGGTCTAAAATTAATTAATTAGACTTAATAGGACACCATAACTCACCATCTTCGCCATTTAAAACGGGGTCGGAGGAAGGCAACGGAAGGTGCTAGGCCAGGGACGGTCTCACGGCGCACGACGTCCTTTCCAGGAGTACTCTGATCTTAGGGCTGACCTGTGAAGCAAGGGTAGGCCTCGTTGCCTCACTTCTTGAGCATCCAGCAGTCACTTGGTAACTGGGGGAGGAGAGTTTTTGGGTTGACATCTAGATAGGGATAAAATTAATCACTTAGCTCAATCCTGGGTCTGCAACACCTGCAATTTGACTTCTAGACTTGCAGGCAACTGATCTCATATTTACATTATTATGCAAGTTATCTTTATGTGTTGTAGAATTATTGCTTAAGTGGTTATATCTTATATCTGGAATACTTCATCTTTCAAGCATTTCATCTCTTGTATCCCTGTATCTATGGTGTGATCCTTCAAGAAGTGTGCATCCACCTGGAAGCATTCTCTTGATTGGGTCTTGAGTGCTTTGCGTCTTTTGCCATTAATAAGCAAACCAACAGAATTCTATCTGTTGTGAGCATGCATGGCTTGATGTGTTGATCAGTTGTTCATCTTTGAATATCTCTTTTTCCTGCACATTTCAAGCACTTGTTAATATTTTGTATCTAGTTTAGCTGTGTATATCTTAGATATTCTTTTGTATCTATCTATATCTATCTTGTTATAATTTGTAATCTTTGTAACTTGTAATTATCTTGTAACGAGCACCCCCGTAACTTAGTTGACCCCTTGCCCAATCTTAGGCACTAGTCTTAGTTGCCCTAGGAAAAGCTCTGATTTTCATACTTAGATAATTGTATCTTGCACTTGCTCATTGACATCATAGGCTAGTTTCCCCTTGACCACCTAACTAATTAAAACCAACTCCTAGAACACTTAATCGTAAATCTCATCTAGTAACTAGGGTCTACCCCCCTTGGCTTCCCTAGGAGTTAACCTAGACAGAAGAGGTTCAAGTCAAAGTGACAACGTGGACTTTGAACCTAGGCATTATGCCTTCGAGGACACACTAAGTGAGCAGGACTTAGCTCACGTTTGCAAGTGTGTATAAGGACAGCAACAATTCTCAAACCCTAACTACAGATACTTGCCTTGTGAAGTGAGAGGATTTACACCCCTAAGGAAGTAACATCTCTAGTTCATTTACTTGACTCCATTAACCAAATATTTGAGGCACTAGTCATTACTTTTTTCAATTTTGTATTGGAGATATAAAATCATTGCCTTGGTAGATGCGAAATTTTGTCTTTTGAAAGATCTCTTGCTTGGAGTTGGTTTGCCACATTGAGGGGACTCTTCCCCTACTAGGGCATCCCCTCTCTCCCACTACTTTAATTGTTGTTACAAACTTTAACCTGTAGCCATTAAGATTGCAAAACCCTAGCTACTAACTCTCTCTTAACTCCTAAACTAACCCTAGACTAGCTCTTAAACTTTCCTCACTAACTCTACTAACTAGGGCACATCTTTTGGACTAATTGTTGGCATCTTTTGATGGTATAACTTGCTAATATAAGTGACTGAAAGCTATAGCCATAAGGCTACAATTTTCTGCAGAAAATACATATTGTAATAGCTTGCTTTATTCAGCCTGTTGACCGCTTATTCAACTAGGGGGTCAACTCCATGTGCCATGAAGTAATGCATCATCAGATGCTAGTATGTCGAAGACAGTTTGGTTCTACTAGGCAATTTATGCCTCCAACACAAATTTTGTAAGCGGGATTACCGCACCCCTGCGCGGGTTTATAATGTAATAGGTCTACATGGATCATGTTAGGTCAGTTGCCTTAGGGTTTCTTCATTAGGAGAGTTCCTTTCGCTGAGTGTTTTTTATCCTCAGGAGGTTAATGTGGCCTAAGTAGCCGAGTCAATCTCCCTTGAGTTTTTCACTCCCACCCAATAAATCCTCCAAAGTGGTGAAAGGCGTTCTAATGAAGTTATTCCTAGGTAGCTAGTGTTTAGGAATGTTGTAAATGACCATGTAAGACAGCACGCGAAATTTCGCGGAATTCCGTCAAGTATAGCTAGGTTTTTTTTTAAGGTTCTGAATTAATTAATTAATCCTGGGTATTTAATGTAAAACTTAGGTCCCGGGATTTGTAATAGGGGTATTTGTACTCAAAAGAAAGCTAATGAGACCCCCTGAACCTGTGGACCAAGTTTCAACTCAGTCGGACAAGTTTTGCTAGGTTGTTTGTCCACTTTAGGAGTTTTTCGGAAAACAACAATTTTAATTGCCAAACCTGGGACATGGGCAAATGCCAATTTTGTAATAATGGACCAAATCAAGTGTAGTAAGTGGCAAAAAATGATGAGAGGACCCCACCCTACCTATCCTAACCCTTTTCCTACCCTTTTAACCCCCCATTTAATTAAAATTAATTTTTAATTAATTTCCCACTTTGAGCTCACGTCCCCCTTCCCACGTGAGCATGTAATAATCGTTTAATTGGTGTTATAACTCATATTAAGTTGGTTGAGGGCCCCTCCTCATGAGGTGCGCCCTTCCTCTCCCACATATTACGTTGAGTTTCTTCTTTATTTAAAGCATGGGCCTCCATCTAAATCCTCACGCATTACCTCTTGTGAGCTCACGTCCCTCTTAACTCCCACATAAGTTTTAATTTCTCACTTAATTCAAAGTGTGGTCCCTCCCTTATCCTCCGTGTTTGCCACTTCATCCTTCCACCTCCTCACATCCCTCACACCTCCCTCCTAAACTCACGCACCTCCTCACATATTCACATACCTCACGCTCTTGCTACATCACATCACCCTCTACGTGAACAGGTAAACATCATTTTTTAATTGGGATTCACTTTGCTTTGAGTCGTGGGTCCCCTCCCTTCTCCTCCACACACTCCACTCCACCAACACACGCCCTCCACACTCTCTTGCAATCCTCACGCTTTCCCTTTGAAACTCATATTTTCCTTAAACACTTGCGTCCCCTCTCTAATTTGATAATGGAAACATCAATTAAAAAGGTGGAATCTTGTTTTAAGGAATTCGTAGGTTTCCTCCTTCAACCTATACGTGGGTCTCCTCTTGCCTAATTCGCCCCTCCTTGCCTTGCTTTCTTCACCCATCCAACTCTTCTTGCCATTTCCCCTCACCCTAAAAGCCTATCATCTCATTGGTGGCTTTTCTCATTGAGTTGTCTTGTCCCTTGGATCTTTGACAAGTGTTGAAGATCCAAGAGGGGTCTCCTTAGCTTCTCAAGCTATTTAAGAGACCTCTCACTCCCTCATTCTAGACCTTTCATTATTGCACTGTTCTGCTACTATTTTCTCACCATCTTATTCTCTTCCTCTCTCATCATTATTGTCACCTCTCTTCATTGGTGTGGCTATTGAAGAACTTGTAGCAATTAGTTGCTACAACTTTTTCCATTTGGATAATAAAGAAAATGCTTTGGAGGATACACGGATCTCAAGATTTGTCTGGGCTCTTTGCATGCATATGAGGTGAAATCGTTTTGTTTTAAATATTTGTGTGACTATAGGTAGATTGTTGGGTAAAGTATTTTACTTAACTAAGTTTAGTGATTGTATAATTGCTAACTTATTTGATCTACATGTACTAATGATTAAAATTAGTTTTGATTATTAATATATGCCATCATTATTTATCTTCGTCTCACATTCTGTTTAAGCTTTGCAAGACACTTCAAGGAGAGGATATTGGGATAAATCCAAGCACAGATTTACCTTTACTTCTCACATAAACTCCAAGTTATTTTTGATATTGTTCACCTTCTCTCATTCTTCATTTCGGTAGCTAACATGCTTGGATAGGTCACCTAAAATCATTTAATTTTCTGGTTCTTATATGCACGAAATCTTTGCCTAAAAACAAAGATTTCATAACATTTTCTGAGTGTGTTGCAGCTCAAATCAGCAAGCAATAGCTTGTTGATTTTTGCAGGTTCTTACCAAGACAAGAGGGCATGCTACCCAAATCACATGCACAACACACCCTCCAAACAACTCCTCTCACTGGGTAACGTTTTCTTCTTCCTAATCTACTCTAAAATACTGTAAACGCAAGCCCAAAGGAGTTGTACCCAAGTGGCTTGCTCTCCTTTCAGTCTTTACTTTGCAAGCTTAGCGAAAGTAGTCATGATTTCTACATGCATGCTTAACTTAAAATAATCTAGGGTAGATCTCATAACACATGCTAGCTTAGAGCCCGTGGTGGCTTAGATTAGATCGTTATTTACCATTGCATGCAAGTTTAAGTTTATCTAATCTTTATATTACACATGCGCATGCTAACATTGGTTTCAAGAAAGCTCAAATAATCAACCTTTTACAATTCCGCAAGTTACTTTCAGTTCTCACACTTCACATTTGCAATATAGTAACTAAGAACTCGATCGTCAATTCTAGTTTGGGTCCCCAAGGCCTTTCCGAAAATTAAAATTTAACTTGCAATCCATTGTTTAAAGGCATCAGCCTTCTTATCTTTCAGTTTTCAGTTTTCAGTATTTTGGCAATTTCTTGTTGAGCAAGCTACAAGCACTCAATCACACTTCACAGTATTTAGCTCATAGATCTAAAATTTATTAATTAGACTTAATAGGACACCTTAACTCACCATCTTCGCCACTTAAAAACTGGGGTTTTGAGGAAAGCCATGGAAATTTTCCGGAGTACTCGGCCTTAGGGTTGACCTATGAAGCTAGGGTAGGCCTCGTTGCCTCACTTCTTGAGCATCCAACAACCACTTGGTAATAGGGGGAGGAGAGTTTTGGGTTGACACCTAGATAGGGTTAAAATAGATCTCACACTTAATCACTTAATTTAATCTTCAAACTACAACATCGGCAATATAGTTACACACTTGCAAGCTCATTGGTCTCACTGCCTTTCAATCTACATTCATACGCAAGTCAACTTATGTGTTGTAGAATTATCGCTTAAGTGATTATATCTCTTCATCTGGAGCACTTTACTTTCAAAGCTTTCATCTTTATTATGTTCCTGTATCTGTGGTGTGATCCTTCAAGAAGTGCGCATCCACCTGAAGGCATTCTCTTTATTGGGTCTTGAGTGATTTGCGTCTCTTGGCCATTGAAAAGCAGTCCAACGAAACTCTATCTATTGTGAGCATGCTTGGCTTCATGTGTTGATGATTGCTTTATCTTAAGTATCTTTAATTCCTGCACATGCAAGTAAACGTGTTAGTATATTGTATATCTTGTATTTAGCTTAGTCTTAATCTGTACATCTTAAACATTCTTTCGTATATCTTGTATCCAATCTAAGGTAGTTTTGTATCTGATATATTCTTTGTGTCTAGTTGTAATCTAGTAATACTGTGTAACTTGTAAATTATCTGGTAACGAACACCCCCTTAACTTAGTTGACCCCATTGCCCAATCTTAGGCACTAGTCTTAGTTGCCCTAGGGAAAGGTCTGACTCTCATACTTAGATAGTTGCATTTTGCATTTGCTGATTGACATCTTAGGCTAGATTCCCCCTGACCTGTTAACCAATTAAAACCAACTCCTAGAACATTAAAACTCTTAATCTCATCTAGTAACTAGGGTCTAACCCCCTTGGCTTCCCTAGGAGTTAGCCTAGATGGAAGAGGTTCAAGTCAAAGTGACAGTGTGGACTTTGAACCTAGGCATTGTGCCTCCGAGGACACACTAAGTGAGCAGGACTTAGCTCACGTTTGCAAGTGTGTATAAGGACGGCAACACAGCCTCAAAGTGTCATTTTTCAGTGATAATTGATTGTCATATTCATTGATAATATTATCGATTGATCTTATGCTTTACTTGCTGATTTGAGTGTCTTACTTGCTGATATAAACTGTCATCTACTACTGCAAATTAGGGACAACAAGCTTAACTTGTTGATCCATACTAACATATATCATTGCAAGTTGGATTTTCTCGTGTCTCAGGTAGGTACAATCATCCGGAGAAATATAACATCTTTGGGGCAATACTTGTTGGGTTTACAAGGCATCTATTTCCACTTCTCACTCCACTTAGATCTGACTTCTAGGGGTTTCACTTCCATATCCATTCATCTACATTTCAATCCCCCTAGGGACATCGGGATCGCCTCCCTAGAGTGACCTAGTCACCCTTGAAGTGCGGGACCTACATCGAGGTGACATTGGGTGTAGGATTTCCTTAGTTGTAGCACTTGCTTTTGTAGTTGGGCCGGGCTTTGCCCAACCTACAACTTGTCCTATAACACTCATCTTGCTAAAATGTTTGACATTTAAGGGTTACTTACATTTAAAGAAATTCTAGATATGGTTCCACTTTCATGGTTGAAGCGTTTTAAGAGGATACTCTAATGGAAAATTTTCATGTGGATTGTGTTTCTCACACATAGAATAACTAAATCAGTGCTATGAGTAATCCAACGACTCACTTATTTATGCAACGCTTCACTTACATTTCTGGTTGAATGACTAAAGTGCAGTCATATTCT
This sequence comes from Picea abies, assembly GCA_900067695.1. Taxonomy (NCBI): domain Eukaryota; kingdom Viridiplantae; phylum Streptophyta; class Pinopsida; order Pinales; family Pinaceae; genus Picea; species Picea abies. The sequence goes on from CBVK0100352673.1 coordinate 10,758, forward strand.
GCTGCAAATACCAAATCTTCAAACGGAGCTCAATTAAATCTAAATGCTGAGATTTCTTTACGATTTAACAGTCTTGCATTGTGATGATTTTTGGTTTAGTAATGATTTATGCTTGATCTCATAATCAATTGACTCTGGATCATATGATAATGGGTGCATCCTAAGTTTGCTGTTCAAATATACATGATAAAATTTGCAAGTTTGGTGGACACTTGTAATGTTTGAGCACTTAACTCTCATTTCGGTATTCTGGTTAAGGAATTGACCCATTGAAAATAATTACATGTGTTGATCTTTATGGTTTGAATCACTGATGACACTGCTGATGACTCTTTAATGAAATTCTATGCTTGCAACAATCCATATGTTCATAATGTTAAGCATTGATTACTGTGTAATGGACCGCTTTCAAGTATAATTCTGCATTCTGGAATTTTCGTTCTACCAGTTTCTTGGACTTTCTCTTGCATCATTATTTCCTTATAGTCACATGGTTGAATCTCTGCATCTGCATTTCTGATTCACTCTTGAAGCAAAACTTTGGCATGTAACATTCATATACAAGCACACTTAACAGTTCAATCTACATACACATTGAGTATTTTGGTATTTAAATGTTTCATGAAATGTGATTGATGTTTCAAATTTCAATTGTTGCATGGGAACACTATTCTCTTGGTGTGTATTGAAAATTCATGGTGTATTATAACATTGAGATATCTAAGCAAGTCATATATTAAGTACTCATTTCCGGACAATGCCTCCAACAACTTTATCGACCCCAAATCACTTCCAAGTTAGGAATAGAAACCGAAACTTTGTCCAGGTGTTAACTCTAGGAACCAAAATCCATGATCAATTGTTGAGGAAACACCACTTTCTAAGCATGTTGAATTTAAAAGAGGTTAATTCTAACATATAGTGTTAGTTCATTACAAAACTGTGTTTCCTGGACGTTGTTAATGTTTATGCCATTATTATAGTTCTTTGCATTTCAATAGATAAGAGCAACATAAGAACAAGATCACTGAGAAATACACATTCACAAGAGACACAGCATTTATCCTGGGGAAACCCTCTAGGGGAAGAAAACCCAGCAAAAACTTCCTTATCATAAATTGCCAATACAATGTTCAAGAGATAACTCAAACCAATACAGATAGTCCTCTCCAAAAGATGCGCCACTCTTCTCCCTCTCTCCAACTGGTAATTGCAGCTTGCCTCATAAGAGAATGAGCAAGTGAGTTGTTTGTTAGAAGTGAGGCGCTAGCCTCCTATATATACAAGACTGGCACGTGTGAAAGGGTTTCATTGGCAAGGCTGGCCTCTCACTCTGGGTGGGTAAACCCACCTTTAATTAATTCTGGGTCTTCAATAATAACTGCTGGGGCCGACTTCCTATTCTGCCCTTTATAATTGTCCGATGACCCATCCACAAAAGGGGATTTGGTCCTTATACAATTACCGACATGATTAATCCACAATGGGGATTAATCCTAATAATAAAATAACAATAATAATAAGAATGCTCTTCGCAGTTACATTATTTGAACACTCCCCCTTAACAAGAAGGGTATTCTTCATCAGCATCAAGCGAGAGAGGTCTGCATCATCAGTGGCATCAAGAGGACAATATCGTCAATATCATCTTGAAACATTGCTAGCATATTTATGAGTCATCGAAAGTTTTCTTCATCAACAGCATCATCATTCTCGAAAGAATGCTATCATCATCTGCATCAAATATGTATCAGTAAAAATGATACCTCATCACAGCACTAGGCTGGCAGTACTACACTGGCTCAATGTCACAGCTGTTAAGTTGGTAGCTCAGTGTCAGTCACATCTTGCTTTACGTCTAACAACTATAGGTCAAAAGCAAGGAACATCATCATCTCGCTTTACGTCTAACAACTAGGTCAGAAGCAAAGAATCACAACGTCATGCTTTACATCTAACAGCGAGGTCAGAAGCATGACTCATCTTGCTTTACGTCTAACAACAAGGTCAGAAGCAAGGAACACATCAGCATCTCGCTTTACGTCTAACAACGAGGTCAGAAGCGAGGAATCATCTTGCTTTACGTCTAACAGCTAGGTCAGAAGCAAGGAATCAACAACGTCATGCTTTACATCTAACAGCAAGGTCAGAAGCATCACTCATCTTGCTTTACGTCTAACAGCGAGGTCAGAAGCAAGGAACACACGGCGTCATGCTTTACGTCTAACAGCGAGGTCAGAAGCATGACTCATCTTGCTTTACATCTAACAGCGAGGTCAGAAGCAAGGAACACACAGCATCATGCTTTAGGTCTAACAGCGAGGTCAGAAGCAATGACTCATCTTGCTTTACGTCTAACAGCGAGGTCAGAAGCAAGGAACACACAGTGTCATGCTTTACGTCTAATAGTGAGGTCAGAAGCAATGACTCATCTTGCTTTACATCTAACAGCGAGGTCAGAAGCAAGGAAAATATATATGCTCCCCCTTTCAGGGAGGGTCCTTTTGGACTATACCAAGCTTATCTCGAAAGTGTTCAAACTTTACACGAGATAGAGGCTTAGTCAACACGTCAACAACCTGTTCATCCGTGCTAATGTACTAGAGCTTCAAGGCTCCTCTCTGTACCATGTCGCGGATGAAATGATAGCGGATCTCTATGTACTTTGACCTATCGTGGAACACAGGATTCTCTGTCATTTTTATGTAGCTTTGATTGTCACATAGAATTGCGGTTGCTCTCATCTCCAAATCAAATAGGCCTGTCAACAACTTTCGAAGCCATATAGCTTCGCAGCTAGCAGAACATGCGGCAATGTACTCTGCTTCCGCTGTGCTAAGAGCAATACTGGATTGCTTCCTACTCTGCCACGAGATCATCGCTGATCCCAAACTGAAACAGCATCCGGAAGTGCTTTTTCTGTCTGCAACGCTTCCTGCCCAATCTGCATCAATATATCCACTCAATGTGAAGTCATGATCTCCATCATAGCTGAGACCATAATCCATTGTACCTTTAAGGTACCTCATCACATGTTTTGCAGCCACTAGGTGAACACATCTGGGCTCTACCAGAAACTGACTCAAGGTGTTCACTGCAAAACAGATGTCTAGTCTGGTGTTCGTCAGGTACATCAGCGATCCAATAATCTGTCTGTACAGTGTGGCATCTATCAAGTCTGACGAAGTATCGACCAACAGCTTCAGCTTTGCTTCCATGGGTGTATTCATGGGCTTGCATTCTAGCATGTCGAATCTCTTTAAGATTTCGACCGTGTACTTCCTGTTAGAATATAGAGGATTGTGCTCGTTTAACCATTGACGATACCCTCGTCACCCAACCACAGGCCTTAAGCCACCCTCCGAGCACTTGCCCTTGATCGAGAAGCGAATTCTGGCTGCAATCTATAGCCAAGAGAGGCTAAATGCACCAAGCAAAAGAATGGAAACTAAACTGAACAGATGATCCCACCCAGAAGCTAGCACACCACTCTCCCAGCTTTCCCAGAAAACCTGCGCACCAAACTGTTGTTGCCTACAACTGCCAGCGCAGATATTGCTCACACTGCAACTGCTGAGATGACAAATAATGAAACATGCGCCCTGTATTTATAGTAGACTGGCCAATCTAACTGGGGCCGACCTGGCCAGTCTAACTGGGCTGACTTCTCCTTCTAGGCATCAATAAATTCAATAAAAATATATTTGTTCAGCGGACAACTTGTCTAGGGTTTCCTTCAATTCTTTGCTTCCTTCCGAAGGATTCTAGTCTCGTCATAGCTCATAATAGAGGTTCATACCTCCCGAAGCTACCATAATATTAACACTCCCTCCTAGCTAGGGAGGTATGGTCTTGAGCACAACAGACCATTCAACTGGTAGCACCACGAGCACCTGTCATTATTATCCGAATGGATAATCTCCTATGACAACTGGTACAATATCAATTTATAGAACACACCTGTGTCTATTCCAGTAGTACACAACTACTCAGACTTTGTGAAACACAATCACAAACTGTCCTTCATAACAAATAGCAACCTGCATATAAACAATGTTATGATAAAAACTGTATCATCTGGGCCAATCTTTCACTCACATCTGTGAGATCTAAAAGAATGTTTGCCACCACAGTAATCTTCATCTGCATAGAAACAAGGTTATGATAAAACTGAATCATCTGGGCCAGTCTTTCACTCACGTCTGTGAGATCTGAAAGAATGTCTGCCCTCAGTATAGAATATCAACACTGGGCTATCTGCCCCATTCTTCTCAACCAAGGAAGAAGGATTGTTTCTGATTTCTGAACCTGGACCATTTCCCACCCTGGGCCATTCTTCCGACACTAAACAAAGTGTAACCTGGAGAGAATGAGTCTGCCCTCGAGAAATGCTTGGACCATTCCTTACCCTGGGCCATTCCTCCAACACTAAACAAAGTGTAACCTGGAGGGAATGAGTCTGCCCTAAGGAATGACTGTCCTGAACTATTCCCCACCCTGGGCCATTCTTTCAACACTAAACAAAGTGTAACCTGGAGAGAATGAGTCTGCCCTCGAGGAATAACTGTCCCTGATTGCTAAGCCTAGACTACTCCCCACCCTAGGCCATTCCTCCGACACCAAACAAGGTGTAGCCTGGAGCGAATGAGTCTGCCCTCGAGGAGTAACTGTCCGGACCATTCCCCACCTTGGGCCATTCCTCCGACACTAAACAAGTGTAACCTGGAAAGAATGAGTCTGCTCTCGAGGAATGTCTATCCTGCATCAACCTCCAAACGGACGATTCTTCGAAACTGCTCACAACTGTCAGCTTTGAAAGAATGACTGCCCGGCGAGGCGGACCATTCTACTTGACCACTACTCAGAGTGACTGCCAAGAAGAATGACTGTCCTAGACCACTCCCCATAATGGGAAGTCGTTGTCTATGATACATCAGCAATCAGTCTACCTCCCATGTTAACTACAATGGGAAGCCACTGTCCGTCAGAAATCTCAATCCACTTTCCAAACAGGAAAGCATCTGTCCAATCTGGACTCTTACAAAAATAAATAACATTTTCAATTCTCCCTCCTAACTGGAGAGTTATTTTAATCACAGAAATAAACATTTTTGCGTACCTTCTCTATCCTGGAGAGTCTTCCCTTTCAGCTAAGGGAGTTATTTCCATAATCCCCACCTTCTCTCGGAAATATGCAAACTTGATTTTGGAAAGAGGCTTTGTCAGGATATCTGCTATCTGCTCATCAGTGGGGATATACTCGAGCTTTACCTCTCCTTCCTAGACTTTATCTCGGATAAAGTAGTATTTGATCTCAATGTGCTTCGACCTTTCATGAAATACTGGATGCTCGGATAATCTTATACAACTCTGATTATCACAATATATAGTGGTCGATTCTGGAGTCTGATCAAATAAATCGGATATTAACTTCCTTAGCCATACTGCTTCTGTGCATGCTTCACAAGCTGCCATATACTCTGCTTCTGTTGTACTAAGTGCGACAGACTTCTGCTTCCTGCTGCTCCAAGATATCATAGCAGAGCCCAAGCTGAAACACATACCTGAAGTACTCTTTCTGTCTTCTGCACTTCCTGCCCAATCAGAGTCTATGAATCCATGAAGTTGGATATCACTGGATGCAGTATATTTTAAGCCATAGTTTATTGTCCCACGAATATATCTTAAGACATGCTTTGCAGCTATCCAATGCTCTTGTCTTGGTTCCACCTAGAACTGACTTAATGTATTTATAGCAAAGCAAATATCGGTCGAGTATTTACCAAATACATCAATAATCCAATTAGCTGCCGATATAGAGATGGATCTACTGGATCGGAATCTGGGACTTTTACTTTTCTTATATCCGCATTCATAGGAGTGTCCATGGACTTACAGTCCATCATTCCAAACTTCTAAAGGATCTTTATTGCATATATTCCTTGTCCAAGGAATACTTCACCACGCTTCTGCCATACTTCTAGTCCCAAGTAATAGTGCATGAGACCTAGATCTTTCATATCAAACTCAGAGGCTAAATCCTTCTTGCACTGAATGATTAGAGATTCTTCACCTGTTATGAATAGATCATCAACATATAACAGTAGAATTACAGGTGCATTGTTCACGACTTTGTAGTAAAGGTTTGGATCTGCATGACTCTTGGAAAAGCCAAGTCTGGTTAGATAACTGTCCATCCTGGCATACCAAGCCCTTAGAGCTTGCTTGAGTCCATATAGAGTTTTCTTCAGTCTGCAAACATGAGTGTCTCTGGAGTGTACCTCGAATCCTTGAGGTTGTTCAATATATACTTCTTCTTCGATAGCTCCGTTGAGAAATGCTGTCTTTACATCCATCTGGTGTAGATTCCATCCCATGGAAGCGGCAAGAGATATGATAGTTCTGATGGAAGTATACCTTGCCACAGGAGCAAAGGTTTCGTCATAGTCTTCTCCCTCCTTCTGGGAGAACCCTCTGGCCACGAATCTTGCCTTTTATTTATCCACGCTTCCGTCTGCTGCATGTTTGATCTTGTATACCCATTTTGAAGTTACAACTGATTTCTCTTTAGGTCTGGGTACAATTTCCCATACTTCATTTCTTATAATGGACTGATGTTCTTCTGCCATAGCTTCTTTCCATTGTTCCTTTTTAACTGCTTCTTCAAATGTAGTAGGTTCTTCATCTAGAAGCTTTGTCATGTAAGCTGCATAACTTGAGAAACTTTTTGGTCTTTTAGTCTTCCTGGATGTTCCTTCTGGAACCTTGATTCTTTCTGCGTCTTGTAAGGTGGCTTCAAGCCAAGCTGGTCGTTTCTTGTTCTTTGGCATATTATCTGGATCAGCATTCTCACATATCTCCATAGGATGATTAGGTTGATTCTTTTCGTTATTTTCACCTTCTGTGTTTTCTTCATTCAGTTCTTCAATTTTTTCTTCTTCTATAGTTTCTTCAATAGATTTTCTGAAGGCCATTCTTTCATTGAATGTTACGTCTCTGCTTACTTCTATCTTATGTTGATCTGGAATATATATTCTGTAGGCTTTTGATGAATCACTATATCCCACAAATATCCCCTTCTTTCCTGAGGATTCTAGTTTATTTCGTTTATCTTTGGGAATATGAGAATAAACTTGACATCCAAATATTCTTAAGTTTTCTACGTTAGGTTTCTTACCTGAGAATGCTTCTTCTGGTGTCATGTCTTTCAATATGCGATGAGGACTTCTGTTCTGCACATATATGGCCGTCATTACTGCTTCTCCCCATAGAAACATGGATAGATCTTGATCGTTCAATAGGGATTTTACTATTTCTTCGATAGATCTGTTCTTTCTTTCTGCTACATCGTTTTGTTGAGGATTGTGAGGAACGGTTAGCTCCCTCCTAATCCCTGCTGATTTGCATAATGCAACGAACTCCTTCGAGGTGTATTCTCCTCCATTATCTGTTCTTAATGTCTTGATCTTCTTGTTCGTAAGGTTTTCTATTTCTGCCTTGAATTCTTGGAACTTGCTGAATACTTCATCTTTTGACTTCAGTAGATATAGCCACGTCTTCCTTGAATAGTCATCTATGAAAGTTAAGTAGTAGAGAGCTCCTCCTAAAGATTTGACTGGCATTGGACCGCAAACATCTGAATGTATTAGATCTAGGGTTTCCTTAGATCTGTTGTTGCTGCTTGGGAATGGTTTCTTAATGTTCTTCCCAAGGGCACATCCCTTGCAAATTCCTTCGTGTGTAGACTTCAATTCTGGTATCCCTTCAACCATCTTCCTGAGGAAAGGTAATGCTTGATAATTGATATGAGCGTACCTTCTATGCCAAAGCTCATTAGGGTTGACTTCATCATGTACTAGGGCTTCTTCATTTCGTTCTAGTAGTCTATATAGATTCCCTTCACGTCTTCCAATAACCCTAGCATCTTCTATGCTGGAGTCTTTATGCCATGATAACACCTTTTCATCTATGAAGGCTATTCTGTTGCCTTTGTCTTCTAAACATGATATTGATACAAGATTCTTTTCTAAACCAGGTACATATAGAACATTGCTTAAGTGAACATGATTACCTGATTCCAATTTGATGGAGGCTTGTCCAAATCCTTCGACGGGGTAGGTGCTTTTGTCTCCAAGCTCCACTTTGTACGATGTCTTTCTCTCATTTAGATCTGAGAGTCTAGCTTGATCTCCCGTCATGTGCCTGGAAGCTCCACTGTCAATTATCCACATATCGTCTTCGATTGTCCCGGTAAGTGCTGAGTAATGTAAGAGACTAATTGTTTCACACGTCTTCGGTTGACTGATAACTGGTCATGCCTTGATCCAAAACTTCAACTGCGTCTTTTCTCTCTTCTGCGAAAGTCAATAGGTGCGCTGGGTTCAGGCGCATCTAGATATCTTCTCCTTGAGCAAGATGCTCCATCACAAGGTGTCGGATCGGAGAATTAGGGTTTCTGCAACTGCTACTGCTAGTAACCCTAGCTGGAGTTCTTTGGACGCTGCTCCTGCTAGTAACCCTAGTGGCAGTTCCTCAATGAGCTCAATACCTAGAGGTTATGTTTCCTTCCAGCGTTTTAGGCTGACTGAAGGGTGTGTGGGCCCATAACCTGTTAGAATATAGAGGATTGTGCTCGTTTAACCATTGACAATACCCTCGTCACCCAACCATAGGCCTTAAGCCACCCTCCGAGCACCTTGACCTTGACCGAGGAGAATTCTGGCTGCAATCTATAGCCAAGAGAGGCTAAATGCACCAAGCAAAAGAATGGAAACTAAACTGAACAGATGATCCCATCCAGAAGCTAGCGCACCACTCTCCCAGCTTTCCCAGAAAACCTGCGCACCAAATTGCTGTTGCCTGCAACTGCCTACGAAGATATTGCTCTCACTGCAACTGCTGAGATGACAAATAATGAAACTGGCGCCCTGTATTTATAGTAGACTGGCCAGTCTAACTGGGGCCGACCTGGCCAGTCTAACTGGGCCGACTTCTCCTTCTGGGCATCAATAAATTCAATAAAAATATATTTGTTCAGCCGACAACTTGTCTAGGGTTTCCTTCAATTCTTTGCTTCCTTCCGGAGGATTCTAGTCTCGTCATAGGTCATAATAGAGGTTCATACCTCCCGAAGCTACCATAATATTAACACTTCCCTTGGTTAAGGAAGATCATTTCTGGACTCTGCCATACCTCAAGACCTAAGAAGTAATGCATTAGGCCAAGGTCTTTCATTTCAAATTCTGCGGCAAGTCTCTGTTTACATTCAGCGATGAGCTTTTCTTCTCCAATTAAGAATAACTCATCCACATACAGTAGTAATATTACTGGTTCATTATCCATAATTTTGAAGTAGAGATTTGAGTCTGTTTTACTCTTGGTAAAGCCTAAGCTCGTCAAGAAACTGTCTATACAGCCATACCAAGCTCTAGGAGCTTGCTTCAATCCGTATAAGGCTTTCTTCAATCGGCAGACATGAGACTTCCTGTCTTCAACCTCAAATCCTTGGGGTTGCTCTATATACACTTCCTCTTCGATAACACCATTCAGGAAAGCTGTCTTCACGTCCATCTGGTGCATCTTCCATTTCATCTTAGCAGCAAGAGCTATAATGGTTCTGATCGAAGTGTATCTGGCCACAGGAGCGAATGTCTCTTCAAAGTCAATACCTTCCTTCTCGGAAAAGCCACGAGCAACAAATCTTGCTTTATATTTCTCAATACTTCCATCAGCAGCATGTTTTATTTTGAAGAGCCATTTTGATGATACCACATCCTTACTTTTTGGTCTGGGAACTATTTCCCACACATCATTCTTTATTATGGATTGGTATTCCTCTGCCATGGCATCTGCCCATTCCTTCTTTTGAATGGCCTCTTCAAAGCATGTAGGTTCTTCATCGAGTAGATTGCACATCAAAGCCGTGTAACTAGAGAATGGCTTTGGTCTTTTCACCTGTCTCGTGGTTCCTTCTGGAACACC
>CBVK0100352674.1:0-20737 GCA_900067695.1 Picea abies
TAATTATTTTAAATATATATATATATATATATATATATATATATATATATATATATATATACTAATTTATTAAATTTTATTATCAACTAATTAAATTTAATATATATTTTTCTTTACTTTAATAATAAATTATCTAAATGGGGAGGCAGGTGCGGGGGGAATCTACGATCTCGGGAGAAAAATAACTTGAATCTAAGGACGTAAACCAACAACAAAGTTGAGGCCTACGCACTTTTAAAAGGGGTTCAACTGGCTCAAACCAAGGATATCCGAGAGCTTGTTGTCTTAGGGGACTCTAACACCATAATAAGAATGATGTTTAGGGGAACAAACCCCAAAGACCCAAGCTTAAAGAAAATTCTGGATAGAACCCGATTGGCCTCAAGAGAAATCCAAATCACATTCTATCACATAATTCGGGGCAACAATAGCGAAGCTGACAAGATGGAAAATGCATAAATACGCGAAAACCCCGGCACCCTCAGTATCGACAGAGTCTTAACCCCATCCCTCCTCTACTAATGAACACCTAGGAGCAAAAAAAGGCCAGCGAAAGAAGCCCCTTCCCCTAGGGCCCAAGCAAAATCCATGGGCACATGGGTAAGAATTTTGGTAATCATACCCAAATTACGAGAGAAGGGGGTGTATCCACACTCTCAAGATCGACCCCACCAATGAGTGCAAATGCAGCCACAGCAGCTCAAGGTGGATGCTTGCAGTCGTCCACATGGATAAGAGCCTTTGTAGGCACACCAAATGGCATGTGCCACAAGCGAGCCACCCCTCCCAAGATTTTAAGGCGACCATCTTTTCGAACAGAGCGAAATATATTTTTCACATGGGAAATCCAAACTCCCTACTTCGTCTGTGTAGAATTGCAATACGAGACTCTTGCCTCCCACGTCTTTGCAGCTCCCCTGGCGTCAGTTCCACTTCCACTCTCCCCACCATGGAGTTGGTTGGTACATTAAACAGGGCTCCTCCCATGAACCTGCAAGAATGTGCACCATTCCCTACCTCAACAATCATGCAACAGTCCTTGTCCAGCATTTGTCTTATGTGGGAAATCCCTTTCACTCGTTCGCCCTATTGGACCCTTTTGGTACTTATTCCATCCCTCTCACCACTGTTGCATCATTCGAGGCTTCTGCTGCAAGTTTTTTGGGTCTCTATATGCCATGAACCATTCAATTTCAGAGCCTGCTATGCCCTCAAAATTCTTCATGACCCCCTGTTTCTCTCTTGTCGCGACCCTTCGCCCTCTACTTTTCATCTCCTTAGCCAACTCCCCAAGTTTCTCCAAGTCACTCCACAGGCCTGCCTCTATCTAAATTCCCTCCTCAGCACTATGAAGAACCCACAAGAGCTATCTAAATTCCCTCCTCAGCACTATGAAGAACCCACAAGAGTCGGCCAAGTCCGGCCTTTCTTCAGGCAATAGAGAAATGCAGTAAGCTAAAGCTGCTCAGGAAGACTCGGGCAGTTGGCCTGAGGACAATTGGGAGGTCGAATGTGGAGGGTGCAACAGCCTAAGAGAGCAACTGGGAGCGTTAAGCGCCAACCATGCATTCGAGATGGAGACATTATCTCAACACTGCTTCCTGATAAGCAAGATTCAAGATGAAAGTGATGCCCAATGAAGCCAAATCGAAACCACTCGCTGCAAACTGACACACTACATCACAGACTAGACTAGCTAGATGATTCGTAGCCTCCCACAAGCAACTCGATCACAGACTAGACTAGCTAGATGATTCGTAGCCTCCCACAAGCAACTCGGACGATCAGCAAGGCTACTCAAGGAATGTCCAGTCAAACTCGATCAACCAAGTGCTAGACCTAAACGAGCCTCACCCTGACTTCAAGATGAACATACAACAACCCAAGGCGGAGAAGGGTAATTAAGATAGTTTCCAATTAAGGTCAAACCTTTGTATGTATTGCTGAATTGCTTTTTTCAGTGACTCCTACTGTCAAATTTACCCAAGAAACTCTACATACAAATTTTCTGTAAATCAAGGGAGATGTAACTTATTATATGACAATCCCCGTTTTTGTAATCATCTCTCTAAGAGAGGAATTCTGATACAATCCTCCAGGACTACTTTTTTTTAATACCAATGGATTTGTCAATATAATTTTCCTCATTCTTATTAAAAAAAAATTAATAAAAATAGCTAAACAATAATTAAACTTAAAATTTATTTAATCTTATTATATTTATTTAAAACTGAATTTTATTTAAATTTATTTTGTCCCGTATCACTATTGACCATGTGAACATTTTTGTAAAGTATTATATTTTAATTTATATTATTCAATTGAAAATGTGAAGTAAAGTATTATATTTTAATTTATATTATTCAATTCATATCTATTTTATGATTTCTTTAGTGACTTTCTTGGCTGAGAAGTTCATTTTGAATTATTATATCTTTTCAACAATATTATTTTAAGTTTTTTAATATATTATATTATATATATATATATATATATATATATATATTAAAAAATTTAATATCTATATTTTTTAATAAATTAATTGATATTTTTAAATTAATTATTTACTTCTTAATTATAATTTTATAATTTTATAATATCTTATATTTTAAATATATATTTATTATGATCATATATTTAAATGAATCTTTTATATTCAATTTTTTAATAAAATTACAAAAACATATAATAAAAAGTGTAAAATTATCCCATTTGCAATATTTATACGAGTGTAGAGTTGTCCCACGAGCAACATTTATGAAAGGATGAAAAATGTATTTATAACTTTGAATTGGTAAATTAGATTTTAATAAAAAAAATCATGCATTCTATCTTTCCTTCATAATCTCATCATTTAACTATTTTCCCACCTAATTTTTTTATTATTATTATTTAATTTTTATCTTGTTATTATTGTAGTTGTCCCATTTGCATGGAATTTATCTTTTAACTATTTTCTTATCTAATTTTTATCTTGTTATCATTGTAGTTGTTCCATTTGCATGGAATTTATTTTTTCTTATTCAAGTTGAATCATTTAACTATTTTCTTATCTAACTTTTTATTTTATTATCTAATTTTTATCTTGTTATCATTGTAGTTGTCCCATTTGCATGGAATTCTTTTTTTATATATAGAAATTAAATATTCTTTTAAATTCCATCTATTATAGTGTAGATTAGCATCTCGTGTTTTCATCGGATGCTTCTTTTCTTTTTAAACAAAAAGTCAATGACTCTTCCTATTAATAAAATAAAAGGGTTATAAAGTATTCGTCAATACGACCCAACTTTCTATTAATAAAATAAAAGGGTTATAAAATATCCGTCCTTACAACCCCTTGGGTGATTTGTCATGACAAATTACAAATTACGCACACAAAGAAAGGGACTTAATATTCATTATAAATAAAGAAAGGGACTTAATATCCACACCCTATACATCAAGGGATCGTATAATAATAACTATGAAGTCACCAACACATGAAATAAAATGCTCACTTAATCTCTAAGTGTTATCCATAAATGTCAAAACAAAGCCACTTATGGCAGATTATCTAGTCATGGGCCAAAATATCTTGATGAAGGATATCCTCAATCCCATCATAAAGCACTTTTAGGAAAAAGAGCATAGTGTTTTGCTACATGCAAGTTTTGACAATATCTCTACTACATGCAAATATACTACATTTTGATTATATTTTTAATATATATGATGGAAATAAAATTAGGAAAAGCCATCTTTTTTTATTTCTTTTTTATATTTTTGTGCAAACCCATATTTTTTTACTTATTTTTTCATTCATCAATTCCATGACTAATTTTGAATACCCATGTATTTAAGTTATTAATTCCTATCACCCATTGGGATGGAGGTATCTTTGATTTCTTCAAAAGTCTTAGTTACTTCCACAATTCACACTCGAAAATGATGTGGTTATTTCATTTATCACAAGTATTTCATCCACTCTATAAGGATTTGGTGTATTTAAGTTATTAATTCCTATCACCCATTGGGATGAAGGTATTTTTGATTTCTTTAAAAGTCTTAGTTCCTTGCACAATTCACACTCGAAAATGATGTCATTTCATTTATCACAAGTATTCTATCCACCCTATATGGATTTGGTTCTTTGTTTGCAACACCATCAAAACCCCATGTGGGATGGTGTTCCTTTTTTGAAAATATCCTACCTTCCTTTGTTTAATTTCATTATTTTCTTTCTTATAATTAGAATATTCACTTTTTATTCTATTGTAGGTTTGGAGTGGTGTAATGCGCTTCCCTTGGAACAAAGCTTCATTGTGTGTTAACTAGACTACCTATAAAACAAAATAGGGCAATGAGTGATGATCCTTATAAAAATTGTGATCCTCTAGCCATGCTTCCAAATCCTCTTCCATCACTTCTCCCTCCCATTTTCCTTTCCTTCAATGAAATGGAATTGTAGGAGGATATTATTCAAACTTTCATTATTTTCTCTATAGATATGGCATAGTTTGGCCCCTACCATGATCATATTTTAATAATTTCCATGTCAAAAATTTGTTCTTCAAGGATAATTGTAAAAATAAATCAATAATTCATAGGGGAATGAAAAAATGTCATTTCTTGGACTAAATAAGCAACCCAATATTTTGAGAAACTTAAGGAGGTCATTTGTATCACTCATATCTTTTCCATGCCTAACTTCACAAAACCATTTATTGTGGAGTGTCATGTTTTAGGACACAATGTTGGACCTTGGTGTAGCTTTAATTCAATAAAGAAGACCCATTTCCTTTGAAATCCACCAACTTAAGGGAATGAAATCACTCAAGCTCATTTATAAGAAAGAAATGTTAGCCATACTACATGTAGGTAAGAAATTGTTCCCTTATCTAATAGGAAGACACTTCAAGGTAAAACAAATCATAATAGTTTTAAATACTTCTTGGAACAATGACTATGCTTAAAAGAGTACAACAAAAACTGGGTCACAAATATACATTGTGATATGAATTTGAAATTATTTACCAAATGGGAAAGAGAATGTGGTGGTGGATGCACTTTTAAGGAAACAATATGACACTAAGACCTTAATTTGTGATATTTCCATGCTACAAGTTGATTGTGTGAGATAATCAAGGACAGAATCATAACAAGGATAGAATACCTAACAACTCATTCAACAACCAGAATAGGAACCTAGTGCATTTAATAAATTTGTGTGAAAGAATGATTAACTTTTGTATAAGGATCACGTATATTTATCTAAGAAAACTTGACTGAAAGAGAAGGTCATTTCTAAACTACACACTCTTCCTATGGGTGGACTCAAAATTTATGAAAAATTATCATAAAATTAAGAATATATTTTTCTAGGAAGGTCTTAAAATCGATGTTCAAAAGTTTCTAGCAAAGTGTTTGGATTTCTAGAAGGACAAATGAAACATGATGAAGATATTTGGTCTTATACATCTATTAGCCATACCATGTTATCATTGGGAAGAGGTATAACTATATTTTATTACATGCCTACCAAAGTATGAACTTGGGAATAATGTCATCATTGACTCAAAAAACACACCCATTTTTTTAACTTTGTCATCCTTTTAAATCAAGTATAATAGATGCAACATTCATGGAAATATTTGAAAATCTAAAACATAAATGGGTCTCCAAAATTATTGTGAGTGACAAAAATCCAATTTTCACCAATAATTTTTGGACTAACATATTTTTTTATTTGGATACTCAAGTGGCTCACAACTCCTCTTACCATCCCCAATCTAATGGGACAACCAATATTGTGAATAAATGTCGTGGGGGCTTCACCTTGTTGACCAATATATTATTATATTCATTCATAAAGGGGGTTTTAAAATTGTGAAAAACAAAGTCAATATATTATAGGTATTGGGTGCGGGATGTGAAGTATGAGGCATTTTATAGGTATTGGAGGCTATAAAAAGGGGTATCTAGTAAAAGTGAGGGTTTATTTTATTGGAAATATGTATTGGGAAGGGGGTTCAACAAAAGTATTTTTGGAGGTGTTTACTAATATCTAGTGAAATTAGAGGTATTCTTTAATATCCCACAAACGAAGGCACTATGTCACAGGTTCACAATGTAAATACCCCATGATAAATGTATGGAAAGCTACCTTTCTTTATCTACATTTGATAAAAGGTAACAATGGGTCAAATGGTTACCTTCGACAAAATGGTGGTAGAACACTTCCTTCCATACTTCATCGAAAATGCCCCCATTTATGGAATGTTGTGTGTATGTTATTCCATCCATCACATCACCCTTGAAAGGGAAAACTAAGGTTCAAACAATGAAAGATCACATCCAACATCGAAAAGAGTTTTTCCAACTATTTAAGGATAACTTTACTATGGCACAAAACAATATGAAACAACAAGTATATCAACATTCCAATGAAAAGAACTTTGAAGTGAGGGATTGGGTATTTATGAGGCTACAGCCATAGAAATAAATGTCCCTCAAGAAACAAAATAAGGACAATAAACTATCACCCAAACACTATGATCTTTATAATGTGTTGCAAATGATTGGAAATATGGCCTACGAATGGGAGTTTCCTCCTCCTTCATGTGAACATAAATTCTATTGTGTTTCTTGTCTAAAGAAGGTAATTGGTGACAAGATCCCAATTTAGAGTATTTTCAAAAATCTTGATGAAGAGAGAAAACTCTTACTAGAACCTGAAATAACCATTTCAAAACAACTTATAAAGAGACTCCAATCTCTTTGTTTGATGTTTGTAGGCACCAACTTACTAGAGACACTAATCGCCATTGTTGGATGTTTGTAGGCACCAATCTGCTGGAGACACCAATCCCCACTGTTTGATGTTGGTAGGAACCAACCTACTTTCAATCTTGCAAATTCTTCTTTTTAGAGGTTGAACATCTACATTTTCTTCACAGGTATTCTTGTTGCTTCTGTCTTCACCAGGTCTTCTTTTTGTTTATGTCTTAGCTCTGCCTTAACCAAATATTATTTTTTCTTCTACTACTTTTGCCTTAGATTTGTCTCCACCATATCTTCTTGATTCTTTTTCTACTTCTACCTTATATTTTTCTTTACAATTTTTGTTTTCTAGAACACCATATCCACTTGCTATAACACTAGATATGCTTGTTAGAACGCCAGATATACTTGTTGGAACACCATATTTGCTTGCTAGAACACAAAATTTACTTGTTGCAACACCATATCTTCTCTTTTCTAATATTTAATGGTCATTCCTTGAATGATATTCAATCGTAACTCCTCAAATTATATTCAATTTCCACTCTTCTCACTTCTTCAAATGTTATTCGTAAAAACACTACATTTTTACCCACACTTTTTCTCACATTACTCTTCTCCCTTTATAAATTATCATAACCCTACATGAAGATTCATGTTTATTCAAAAATACATGAAATCCATTAATTAAATAATTAATTCCCCCTTTTTAATTCATTTTTCAAAATACCTGCATGGGTTTTTAAACCATGAGAAAATATCATTTTACTTTTTTACTTCTTTACATAACTTCACATTTTTTTATCTTTTAATACTCATTTTTTCACATTACTTCATTTTGAATTCACCTTTTTATGTAAAGTCATATTTTTCACGTAGCTTCATTTTGAATTCACCTTTTTACGTAAATTCATATTTTTCATGAGATACTTATATTTGAATACTTACATGATATAAATCCTTTGACATCAATGAAAACAATTTGTTCAACATATTATTATTTCTGTATAGACCTCTTTGTCTCCTATACATACATCAACAAGACTCAATTGAATGATCGCATTACATTGTGCATTTATAACTTGTAAAAACAAGTTGCTTACTCGTAGAGGATTCCCTTTTAGTGAATATTTTACTCTATTTTGGCGTGGTACTTACTAAATTGGTTCATTTTCATGTTTATTTGGATATTTGGTTCACAACATTGGTGGATATTATGCACCAAAATATGGATGAATCATCATCAATGAAAAAAAAAAGTTGGAACATAAGAAAAACATATTACTTGGTTTTATCATGTGTAAAGCCTTAAACTACAAAGTTTGAAGGACAAAGATTTTTGTGGAGTACTATGGTATGCCCCTAAGGGGGGAATATATGGGGTTAAATTTATATGATATGACCCTAGAGGGGCATATATGGGGTTAAATTTATATGATATGACCCCAAGGGGTGCATATATGGGTTAAATGTAATTTAATGGGTAAATGTATATGTAATAATGGTCGGCCTAATAAAGGGTCCACATGTGCAATGTGTAAATACGTATATATAGAGATTGTGTAGTCATTATTGAAGGGACATGTGATTTGTATGTATGAATGTAATGTGGTATTTGGAGGATGTTATCCTATTTTTTGAGTTATTTTGTAACTCATCTCTCTTATCTAACTTGGAGTTGTGTTCCATAGTCAAATTTGATATACATGGTATGTACTCTAGTTTCTTATTTTAAGCATTTTATACATAACCATAGAACCTAAATATAAACCAAACTTTTAACATATGACAAGAATACACTACAATAACCTTGATAACAATTAATTATCCCATTCATCTAAACTTATAACTATAAATATACGAAGAAGAAAATAAGTGAAAATATGCATATGTTTTATTAAAATATTGAGAATCTAATTTCATATTAAAGGAAGAAACAACATTGACATACATGTATGAGAACCAATGGATTATTAGAAACTAATATTATAAAGTCTTGAATATATATAACTACAATATGTGGATTATTTGCATTAAGGAATTCATAAAACAAAATGTTACATCAAGAGAATCCCTCACAAGATTGATGTTAGGTCATATGAATAAGTAATGCCATACAATAAGAATGGTAAAGGTTAATGAATGGCAATGTCACTTTGAGGAAAAAATATCATGTATACCTTATGTTGACAAATAACTCTTGATGATGTTTAAAACTAGATCTATAACACCCCATGTTTATGCATATTGCTTCTTTACTCTTTGATGGTTGATCTCATCGTTACTTAATGCTTATGTTGGGATTGTGGAAATTATATTTTACTAGAGACTTATGATGAATACGCATTCATGTTGCTTAGACAAAATATGATATTATGTACTCTTGTTATTTGATGCGTCACTTTTACTATAGTCCATGCATTATGATATTATGTACTCTTATTATTTGATGCGTCACTTTTACTATAGTCCATGCATTGTTTAAAGTGAAAATGTTTTTTCATTGGTTGGGTGGAATTAAAATTTCTATTTATAACATGTTTCGGTGCATTCAAAAAAAATGATAACATGCTTCATCTGGAAAATCATTTGTGCTTTAATAGGAATAAAGTACTGGTAAAATCAATGATAACATGTTTCGGTGCATTAAAAAACAAACAAGATTGATGCATGATGTCAAGAAGGCACGATTGATGCATGATGTCAAGAAGGCTCTGATGTAAACTTGTGAAAGAGAGGTATCAGTGCACTTATAAATTGAACGCATTGATAAGTCATATTATTATTATAATTTTTGGTTAAAATTATTAAAATTGGTGCTTTTTTAATTTATGTCAGCGGCAATGTGTATTATGTTACTGCACCAGTGCATGTTATAATTAAAAGAAATGATGTTTTTTATCATTGAACGTACCGGTTGTCATTTTCTATTTTCAGAAGCATCGACCTGTGACAGTGCACAATTATTGTTTTTTTGTAATTTCATTGTTTATCAATAAATTGAGATATATCTTATAATAGTATTCATATAAATTAATTTTTTATTAGTGCATTTGGATATGATGTTTGGATTATCTTATTATATCATCAGTGTTCACATCTCTTCATTATAATATTCAATCATCCATATATTTATTCAGTTTTGTAACATTTCATAGGAACTTGGACAACGCAAAAGAATAAAACAAAACATATTTTGTTAAATATGAATAAGAGGCTCTTTGTCATACAAAATGGGACCCTTATTTTTAACCCCTTGTCTTTTAATTGGGACAATACTATGCGCATTAAAGTAAACAAAATGTCTAATTTTCATAGACAATTATTGCAAAAAAATAGAACAACTTGCATTGATATCCAAATATATTGATCATCATTCTTCACTGGAACTGTTTTCAGACGTGCTTGAGCTACTTCCATAACTTGGGTTATTTGTTCATTTTTTTTGTTGATTGGATCGATTGTTTTCCTCTTCTTCAAATGATTTCATCTACAAAAATAAAAGAAAATTGTAATGAGTGTATCTTCATTGGTGAGAATAATGAAAATTGAAATAAATAATATACATGAATGTAAATTGAAAAGTGACATATCGTAGAAAGAATTGAGTCATGAATGATACACATTTTTTCAAAACCAAATCACATTCCTTCTATCAACAACTCTTATGTTAACACATTTCCATACTTTGTTTCATGTGGTTTTAATATACCCCATAATAAATTATAGATTTAATATAAAATGTTTTTTTTGTTCCATTAATTATAAAATGAGAGAACTAAAACAAAATAGATCCTTACAAATTCCACAATTAATTTTTGATATGCCAACATATACTCACAACCCTTACTTAGCCTAATGTCAATCAATTCTTGATGATGATGATGATGATAATGATAATGATTAATGTCTACTAAGACTGAATTGGTCTATCAACTCTTCTTTGTATGTTAGCACTTGTTTGAAGGCATTCAAGAATGGTTGTTGTAAAAGAACTTAAAATATACAAAAATGAAATCTTAAGTTAATGTTATAAGGAAATAACAATTACTCACAAAATTTGTTATCAACCATTTTATTCCTTGTCTTCTTGTTTTATGTGTTGAATGAGTTCCATTTTGGTTTCTTTTTTCTAAGAAAATACTTGAAAATTAATAATTAATGCTAAATTATTTATCCATATGTACCTAATAGAAAAAATCAACGATTTCGTACATTTGAAGCACATTGTTGTTGATATGGCTCCTCCTACAATGCAATTATGTCCATTTCTTTTACCATCTCCTTGTACACTTTTTTCAACTTTACCATCTCCTTGTACACTTTTTTCAACATTCCTACTGGCATATTTAGGATATCAACTCGTTGATCCTTTGGTATTTTCATAATCTTCCTGAAAAAATTAACATGACAATAAATATTTCTATAGTTATATATGAAAACTAAATATAACAATCTGATTGATATTAATAAATTAGGAATGATTTGTAGTAATGTATACATATTATAGAAAAGAATTTTTAGGAATACTACTTTTTGAATGATTATTTTTTGTTGTTGTATGCTTTTTCTATTGCAAGTCTGATAGGTCTCATTGACTATTTCTATAGAAACGCTTCATGTAGTTTAGATATAACCTGGTTCTTCGAATGATTGGATTGATTTCTATATTGTAAGTGGAAACTATGTCTATACGTTTATTCCACTATATCCCTCATAGTTTTGTAAAAAATTTCCCCATTTTCATTAAATTCTAGCACCGCTCTAGATGAGCTAAGGACCAATTCATCATCATTTACATATTCTATAAATTTTATTTTATTGGGACAAAATTTTATTCCTTCGTTGTTGGTCCCAAATGTAGAACATTAAAATTATATGAATTAATAAATTGTTTTGAACATTTTATCTAATATTTTTAAGTAAAAAATTAATGAAAATTAAAAAAAAAAAAAAAAAAAAAAAAAAAAAAAAAAAAAAAAAAAAAAAACTCATATTGAATAGAATTTTTTCATTCACCTGGTTCATCCTTTTGCAATTTTTCCATCAAGTTTTTACGCTCTTCTGCACTTAGATCACAAAAAATCTTATCGAGTTTCCTCATTTTATGGATCTGGAGGACACACACTCACCAATATATATTAGTTAAACTTACATATACTTCAAACATATTAATTTTGTATAGAATTTACAAAGAACTTGCATTTTTAACATATTAATTTTGTATAGAATTTACAACGAACTTGTTTTTTTTTCCTTTCTATATGTGTTATCTTTGTATCCATCGAAATTTTTGTTACTTGAACTATTCTATTATATTTTTTTTATCAATATACAACATGTACTATTCAATACAGAAGATATTAGATATATTTTATAAATAAATCACATAATTTCACCAAAAAAATATCTTGGTAGGCGTATTAATAGTAAAGCTCCGATGTGTTACATGTTATCAAACACACCACTATAAAAAATATTTAAAGAAAATTAAATTAGAGAGGTGTGAAATATATAATTAATAACAATGATGTGTTTAATGTTAAAAATTTACAAATAAAAAATATTTTAAAAAACATTGAATTACAATGGTGCGAGAATTATCGTTAACAACACTGCTCCAATTGAAAAAAATGAAAATAAAAAAATACCATAAAAAATAAATTTGCACATCCATGAATGATTTTTTTTAATTATTTGCAGCATAGTCAGTGTGTTTGTATATGTAAGAACACTGATGTGTTATATTACATAAGACACACTAATTACCTGAAACTATTTTTTTTAAATGTGACAAGATCAAGAGGATTTGGATCCGATGCATCACATGCCAAACGTCTTTTATATGGAAACATAAACCCATTAAATCTAAAAACCTTAAATGAAAAGATATAATTATGAAGTGATAGAGGGAGTTAAAACCTAAGTTGAAGTTTTGTAGTCACACAAAAAAGAAGAAGAAACGGTTTAAGGTAAGTATGATTTGTTTTTTAATTTATTTTTTATTTGAATGACAAAAACCTTTGATTTATGATTTTATGAATAATTTTGTTTCTCCAAAAGGGTTATGAATGAATTAACATACCCTTCCAATTCTAATATTTTGAATAACTCTACTTTCAAAAGTATTGATCTGCTGCTCCACAGTGATCCCCTATATGTCTCTCTTGCAAATCTGTACCCTGTAAATTTTGGCAAAATAAAAAAATATTGAATAGCTTAATACCCATGAAAGAATTTATGAAAATTGTTTTAAATGAATCACCATAGTTACCTTCAAATTCTAATCTTCTGAATAAATCCCTATTTTCTAAAATATTTTGTTGCTCCACAGTGCTCTCCGGTATGGCTCTCTTGCCAATCTTCCCACTGTAATTTTTGGTAAGATAATGAAACAATGAATATGTTTTTACTATTTAAATGACTTTATGAAATTAGATTTTAAATTTCCACTCATTTTTCAATTTAAAAAAAAACAATTTTGCGATATTTTTTTTCAAAACTTCGGTGTGTTTATTACTTTAACGCATCGATGTTGATATGTATACAATGTACGAGTGGATTTAAAATTTTTGGAGCACCGATATTGGATAATTATTATTTTTGTTATTTGAATTCATGGAATCAGTGTAATGCGTATATAAATGTTTGGTGCTTTACAATGTTATATACACATCAGTGCATGTTTGTTACAGTAACGCACCATTATGTTTTCAATTTTGTATGATTTTTTTTTTGCACACAAAATAATATATTCATCTTAAATTATTTTTCATGATGCATCCAAATGACTTGCAATACATCATAGCATACATTTTGCATTTAAAGTTTCCTTATTATTAAAAATAATTTACTGTTGATTTTTCTCAAATGCAGGGAGAGAAGCTTACAATATCAAATGGTCAATTATTCAAATTCCAACCCATTCCATATTGCTCAAATTCCATCACAGAGTTCCCCCTTTCCATATCGAGTAAGTTTGGGTTTTATTTATATTTCGATGATCTAATTGAATTTATTTTTGTTATCCATGTCAATCTGAATAAAAATGTATCCAAATTTGAAGGATTTTGATTCATAATCAATTTCAAATGTAGATAATATTTTAGTATCAATTCAAAAAATTTAGAAGCTCTTATCAAGAGAAACATACCGTAAGAAGTTGGTAGATGAAAATGGACAACCACTTTACGTTGCCAATAGTAACATGCCATATTCCAGCCGCAATCTTGGGTCAAAAATGGTAATAATTTTTGTGTATAATTTGATTTGAACACCAATTGCATTTTGCTTACTAATATCATCGATTTATTAATATTCAATACTTTTGAAATGAGGATTCTAGTGATGATGAGCAACCTACCTATCATCTTCCCTTGCAACCCACTACAATGTCAAATCAAGATAAGGTTGCAATAAGAGAACAACTTGGAGAGGAATCATACCAAGAATGGTTGAATCAACCACCTATGCAATTCCCACTACATCCAGATTCACCAATTAGGAATGACTACAACAATAGTAGTTATTCACAAGTTGGCAATGGAGTCAATGAAATAGAGGTTGGTATGGATGATCATGTATAGAATGCAACTTCCATGGATACAATTTTGTTGTACCTTTTTGTTATATTATTTATTTCACTAATTATATTGTTTTTTATTCATCTTCTGACAAAGGAAATGTTAAGTTAATTAAAACAAATATTTGAACAATTTTAGTTGGTTAAGAATCAGTTTGATGTGAAATGTGTTTGTCTTTCAAATTATTTGTTATTGCATGGAATAATTTTTATTTGAACATATTTATATGTTGTTGCATATATTTAAAAAAATTTCATCTTCTTTAAGTATTTCCAATTGTGAAATCCTGAAAAATGTTAAATGTTTAGTTGAACTTTTAATGAGATATGAAATTATACTTTTTATGTTGATATAATTAGATGTAATGATATGGTTGATATGCATGTTTAATAGTACAACATTTTTTAGGATATGTTAACTTGATGATTCAAAAATTGAGTTTATGTTCATTTATTTTGTAGATTTATGTAATGTGCATCAAATTTGACATAATTTTTTTTTCTAAAGGGTACTAATCTCCATTTTTGCTTACAAAACTTCATAACAAAGGGGTGGTGGTATTCATTATGATTACAAATTTATATGATGCCTGTCACATGAGAACAATCATACACCAGACTGACTTAGAACTTTGTATAAGGGTCTCTCCAAAATTTCTAGTACCTTTCTTCAACACATATATTGTACCCATAGATATAAAATACATAAACATATACCCATCTATACAGTAATGTATATTTAGAACTTGAGTCCTAAATTTCCCATTTGATATTTGATTCTTCATGCTTGTGCACGAATATATAACATTGACTTTGTAAACTATATAATCATTTCCCAAAATGTGTGAATCTCCATCGTATAACACATTACCCATAATAACCTAGCCACACATTAATATTGTGGTACTTGTTTTAGCTAGCATTATCACTAGGGATTAAGCATTTAGCGCAAGGGAAAGGTTATAATTCAGTGGAACACAAGATAACTAACAGTGTTCAGGTAGTTACTGGGCTATGATTAAGTTTCCAACCATAACCAGAATGACCAAAAGGGTTCAGTCTAAACCTAACTCATCTGCACTTAAATATTCTCCATGACTGAGCATTAAGTAAAGTGATAGGAGAAAACTGGCAAGACTTAAAGACCCTTCCTTCGATATTAATTATAGGTCTGGTGGCATACTCCCAGGGTTAATGTTTGGCCTCCATGTCCACTGTGATTTCTCTACCTTAGGTCGGTCACATGGCCTCGACCCGTATCCTTTACTCACCCATTACTCGGACTGTTGGAAAATTTTTCCAGCATTGTTTCCTTGTCGCACTCAAATCTTGCGTAAACACAGGATTCGGTCATATGACCTATGCTACTCTCGGCCCAAACAAATAGTCATCCATGGGATAATGGACCCTCTTCAATGTTGGAGTGCCTATAGAGACCCTGGTTGGAGACTTTGAAAGGTAAGCATATCCTATGCTCGTTATTTTCATTAACTTGGGAAGTTACCTTGTCTAGAAGTATATATAGATTTTACCTGTATCTCCTCAAATGTTTGAAACCTTTGTAAATACTTAAACCTTGTTTGTAAGGTCCTTGAATTTAGGATTTGATTGAGGCCAGCTCTGTCATTTCATAAATTCTTTTCTTTCATCCTCCACCAAGAAAGTAATGAAGACTTTTCTTCTGAACCCTGAGTGTTTTAATATTAGGAGGTTCTCTATGTATTAACATCATGGCCAAAGTTGTAAATATATTATTAGATAAAAGAAAGTCATAAGAGGATTCTTCGTCGAGCTTGGGGTTTGAATCTCCCCTGTATAGTCATTCATTTTCTACTGGTCATTGTTGAGTTTTCGGTATGAGCAAGTCATATTTTCAAAGTATTGAATCTTTATAGTTTTCTGACCTTCCTGTAAGGAGTCATGGCATATTGGGTTCTCCCATGAAATCTTTACTGTAAGATAAATTAGTTGTTCTTTACTATTCAAAGAATAGGGATATCCACGAAAGTTCTAAACTGTAGCTCAAGCATTCAGGAGAGGTGATGGTTCCACTATGTGGCATTACTTCATAGAGTCTTTAATGAATTTTCTTGATAAGGTTATTCCAAAGCGTTCCACGATACTTGGCTTTCCATCATCTCGAACTTTGTTGAGTCTCGTTTGTTTATTATGGTCGGTCGTCCACCCATAGCAGTTATTACAGGGCAAGGGTGAATCATGCTTGCAACAGTTCTGTAATTTTATACTATTTTGGTAGTGTAGGATCTCTGTATGGTTTTAAATCATTTTAAATTTACAGTTCCTTATAAGTTTTTCTTTTGATTGTTAACAAATTTTTTGCATCAATTTGATGATGGCACCTCCTTATTTTTGTGAGGTACCCACCAGTTCGACCTCGACCCACTTTCCCTTCCATTCTGTGGGCATTCTCCTCAACCGTGTGGTGATACATTTGATTCAGACCATAAGTTAAGTGAGGATGCATTTTTATGGATATCGAGTTTTCTATAGCATAAAGGTTGTCTTAGATTTTCCTTAATCTAGTTTTGTTTCAGAGTTCCAATGGTTTCACATTCTCATTACTGTTTGTACTTCCTCACAGGGTTGCTTGCTCACAAGTCTTTCGACTCAGAGTCGTGCCATGTGAAGAAAAGGTAATCGGGTTCTAAGTTAGCGCTTCTACTTCTTACAACTTCCATTGAGTGCTTTGATTTGGATATACTCATCGTGAGTAGAGATGCCATATTTTTATGGCGCATGATTTAATTATGTACTTGGGTTTTTATTTAATCGAAGAATCCCTAAGGGTTTCACCCTTAACTCTGTAATGAACAATTAAAGTCGATTTTACTGAATGCGACCATTCGGTCCATTTCCTGTTGGTACATTGTGTAAGATATATTTTGGGTTTTAGGCTGGGTACCTATTCCCGGTTATTACTAAATACGTGAATGATTATTACAATTAATTTCCAAACTGTGAGTCTATGATAATTCAAAGATTGTACATAATTTTTTAAATTTTTAGTACTTGTCATCAGAATCAACAATGTTATTTATTTTTTTCATTTCATTACTGTCAGGCTATTATAATTCTTGGTTAACATATCCTGCGAAATTTCCAAATATAATGAGGTTTTTACCATTCGCATGCTTAATATATATATACTGTAATTTTCCTATAGTGTAAATCTTGCAATTTTGCATGCTTATTTCATATATATATATATATATTTAGGTACTTGTATGCATATTTGTGTCCTATTCCACTATATCCATTTACAACAGTAGTGTAAAATGGACAGGGTACCTCCCACAAAACAACGATAACTCATAGGGAAATATATGCATGTGTATTGTATTCGAGATACCAGTTTTCTCTCTAACATAAAATCAATATTGGTAGAGGATTATTCTACGTCTGTCCCATAATTCATAGTTTTAACTCTTCACCATAAATCACACGGTAATTTACTAACTCTACTCTTCAGTAATTTGCATCAAAATGAATTATTAATTAAAGGAATCTCAACAGAAATGATTCAACCAGATATATATATATATTTGTATTATGACAACCATTCAAACAAGAGACATATAACCAGGAAAGAGTAGAAGAACATATCTGAACCAGTTCACTGAAGGAAAAAGGGAACAATCATGTTCCTCCCAACCTGAGAACAGGACAGCCAAATCACTTGTCCTATTCAACCCCTAGCCTGACCATGAATCCATGAAGGAAAACTTGGAATTTCCTCTTCAGCAATGTCTTCCTCTATCAGTAGTATTCTCCTTGCCTCACACTCAAAAAATAGTGCTCATAACAACAAGCAATCAGTAGTTATTTTCCCTAGCATACTAGGCAGCGTCCTGCCTCCTCACATATGCCATATATCAAAATTTCATGTTTGTCTAGGTCTTTTCCCTCCCTTGGTAATTTTCACAGCTTTCTAAATCCCTAATTTTTAGGGGTTTCCAATGGCCAAATTCTTAATTTTACACTTGTAACAATCAACCCTGAGGTAGTTCCAACATGCTCCCCACTCATGGATTCATGGTCAGTTGATTTTAACATGGTTGTTCCATTCGTCCTCCTGCAATAATTATAAAATATTATGTTTTCATATAAGTGTCATAGTCAAATAGTTATTTGGGTCAAATCAATTCTCTACCCAACAGTCATAATAATTAATTACAATTTATCAAATTCGAAATTGCCATAAATGGCAAAAAAATTCCAAATTCAAATTTACCAAAAACGGAATAATTTTCCTAACAAATTTCAAATTCAAAAACTATTTATTTTTGGGGATGTCACATCCTTTCCCCCTTCAATAAAACACTTTACTCAGTGTTCGTTCCTTTCTTGTAACAGGATTGGATGAGAATTTTGCAATTCTCCCTTCAACTCCCAAGTGGCCTTCCCAGGACTAAAGTGCTTCCATTGCACCTTTACCTGAGCGATGGCTATGTTCTGAAGTGTTATTTCTCTCCGGTCCAGAATGCGCAAGGGTTCCTCCTGGAACTTGCCTTATGGTTCCACCAACACCAAGCTCCAAACGATCATGTCAGTAGGGTCATGAACATACTTTTTCAACAAAGAAACATGAAATAGGTTATGAATTTTTAAATTAGCTGGAAGTGCAAGTTGGTATGCTATGGGTCAAATTCGAGCTAGTATCTCAAAGGGCCCACAAAAATTGGGTGCCAACTTGGCACAATTCCCTAACTTTAGTGAACTCTTCCGGGCTTTGACTTTTAAGTAAACATGATCTCCCACTTGAAACTCCAAGTGTCTTCTTTTCTGGTCCGCATAACTTTTATGTCTATCCTGTGCCTCCTTTAAGTTTTGTTGTACCTTTCTTACCATACTTTCCATTTCTTGGAGCATCTATGGTCCCACCATGAGTTTGTCAACTGGGTCATCCCAACTAATTGGTCTTGTACACTTTCTGTCGTACAGTACCTCGAAGGGGCTCAATTTAGCCGAAGTTTGGTATCCATTGTTATATGAAAACTATACCAAGTGTAGGTAGTCTTCCCACTTGATTGGTTTTGTTCTTACGTGCATGCAGAGCATATCCTCTATGATTTGGTTTGTCCTTTCAGTCTATACATCCATTTATGGATGATAACTCGTACTGAAATTCAAATTAGTATTTATCCCTGCAAACAATTATTTCCAAAAAGAGGATGTGAATTTTATGTCTCTATCCAAAATCACCATTTTAGGAATACTATGCAGTCTAAAAATTTCTTTCATTAATATTTCAGCAATGTTTATAGATTTAAAAGTAGACTTTATAGGAATAAAGTGTGAAAACTTATTGATTTTATTGATTACAACCATAATAGAATCATTATGTTTATGAGTTTTAGGAAAACCTGTAATAAAGTCCAACGATATGTCTCCCATTTCCATTCTGGTACTGTTAATGGTTGTAATAGGATGGTTGGATGCTAGTGTTCAACCTTAACCTGCTGACAATATTGCCACCTAACCAAGTGTTATGTTGTTTTGCCCTTCATATTAGTCCAATAAAATAGTTTTCTAAGTGTTGTTATCGTTTTCTAATATCCTGGATGACTAGAATATTGTTTCTTATGCACTTCATCCAAGATTGTTATCTTTAACTCTATCGAATCTGGTATGTAAAGTCTAATTTTAAATCGTAGTAGTCCATTTTTGTCGATACTCATATCTGGTTTGTCTGAGTTTGTTGTATTGTTTTGCAATTCTGCCATTATCTTAGTGTAATTTCCATCCTTAATACCTGTCGTCCTTATTCTCTGTTCCAGATCACTTTCTACCCTGCTGACATTTATTTCAAATAACCTATGGACTCTTCTTCTTAAAGAATCTATTACCTTATTTTCCTTACCCTTGATATGTCTTACCTCAAAGTCGAATTCGCTCAAGAAGGCTAGCCATCTTGCTTACCTTGCATTGAGATCTGGCTAGCTAAAAATATATTTCACACCGCTATTATCTATCAATAATAGAAATTTTCTACCCATTATGTAGTGTCGCCACATTTTTAAGGCGTGTATTACCATTGTTAATTCCAAGTCAGGAGTGATGTAGCTTCTCTCATGCTCCTTTAATTTCTGGGACTCATAACAAATAACATGTCCTTATTGAGTTAGGACACCACCTAGTTGTAACATCCCGCTCTGGAGCACTGAGAAAACTTATTATTTGAGGACACTTGCTCGCAAGTGATCTGGACTTTTATGATGTTAGACCATTTATACCTGATTATGATGCAATTGACATATGACATGATGTGTTACTATTTGATGTAGACAGGTGCTATTGACTCATTTTTATTGAGTGTGCAGGGCTTTTGACCTTGAGGATGCATAGGCATCGGTAGAACCCCCTTGGACTCTG
>CBVK0100352675.1:0-20736 GCA_900067695.1 Picea abies
CTTTGATTACTTTGACCTTTGGAGCTTCTAGATGACATATGAGGGTCCTCCAACTTCGTAAGGCCATAACTCTCAAACCGTGAGGAGTTATGTGACGTTCTATATACCAATAGAAATGGCATGGCATGTACTATCCATCTATAATAGTATTATTTGAAAATATTTCATAACTCATACCGTTACCAATCAAACAAACTTGGGTCCATTACCCAAACCTGGGGTCTCCAACTTCTCATGGCCATAACTCTCTAACCATGAGGAATTATGTGACGTTCCACATACCACCAGAAATGACATGACAAGAAATATCCATATAGGATACGTTCCCTAACAAATTCACTTTCCTTCATCTCATTATTCCACAATCAAGTATGGGTTCTCTTACTCCACAAAGCGTCTTCCCGTGAGGGCTTTCACCATAAGGGGACGACTTTGGAGTTCATCCATATTTACTTATTTTAAACCATGACAAAAAAATAATGAGTCATATTTACATCAAACACTATTGGGTCCATTACCCAAACCTTTGTGCTACAGGTCTTTCTTCAAGGGTTGACATCAATGACAACCAACCTTAATCAACAATATACAACTTATGCAACTATATGCAACTGTGATGGTACCACAGACTTATATTCACATGATAACTTATCTTCTTGTTTTAACGAGTGTAGGTACCACCAAATAGGTATATGTGAGATCTATCTTCCTCGAGTGATGAGCAAGATATACTAATAGAGGTTGAAAGTGAGATGTGTTGTACTAAAAAAGACCCAACTAGTGCAGAAGGCCGAAGAGTGGTCATAACTAGTAAGGGAGGGACCTAAATGTGTTGGCCAAAGAATCTACCATAGACAAACATATGACCAAGGAACGTATGACAAACAATGCAACTTTGTGCAACATGCAACTTATGCAACTTTATGCAACATGCAACTTATGCAACTTTATGGAACTTATGCAACTTTATGCAACATGCAACTTTATGCAACAATGCAACTTATGAAACTATGCAACTATATGCAACTATGAAACTATATGAAAGTATGCAACTATATGCAACTATGAAATTATATGCAACTTTATGCAACAATGCAACTTATGCAACTATATGCAACTATATACAAATTTATGCAACTATATTGCAACTTATGCAACTATATGCAACTATGAAACTATATGCAACTTATGCAAATATATGAAACTATATGCAACTATACAACTATGCAACTATTTGCAACTTTATGCAACAATGCAACTTATGCAACTATATGCAAATATATTGCAACTATATGCAACTTATGCAACTATATGCAACTGTGTTGGTACCACAAACTTATATTTGCACAATAACTTATCTTCTTGTTTTAATGAGTGTAGGTACCACCAAATAGGTATCTGTCGGATCTATCTTTCTCGAGTGATGATCAAGATATACTAAGAGAGGTTGAAAGTGAGACGTGTTGTACTAGATCTACTGGCTCTATATCAACTAGATCTGAAAAGGTAAGGAAAATATTTTTTATATGCATGCAATTTTTTATTGCCATTGAAGGGTTATGTAATTATGATGCTGAGAGCATAGGTGACATTGAGTTTCCCTTGAGGTACAGACATCTAGTGCAACAATGGGTACCTAAGGAGCTACTTGAAGTGGAAACAAATTTCTTCATCAATGGGAGGATGTATCGCATTGCTCCTTCATCCTTACATGGATTGGGGATATTTTTCATGGATGTTATAAAGGTCGGCTATGGAACTGTAACTAAATTGATGGAGTATGTTAGACCATTATATAAATACAATCACTGGTTGATGTTGGTCCGATATACGTGAAGTATGCGGAGATACGGAGTTGACGCAAATTATATACAACTAGTATATAAAAATCAAAATAAAGGGGAAACTATGTATATTGATGGAATGCCAAAAGCTACGGAAAACATTGTGGGCTTTATAAATAGTACATGACTAGTGGCAACAACTAAGAAATTGAATTGCATACTTGAGGGATGCAAAGAAAATCATATATTTGTATGTGCAACAAAAATAATAGTTCTAGGTGAAGAGTTGTTGGGATTACAACTTAAATCGAATAGATGGAGGGGGTGTGGCTATGGGGGTAAATATATTACATACCATTCAAATCAACCTAATCATTGTTATAATTTATCGCTGCAATATTTCAATTTTTTACTACACATATTTCATTTTTCATTATTTATTTTCTGATATTACTGCAATATTTCATTTTATTAATGTTACAATTACTTTCATAACTCTTGTTGATTTATTTATTGTGTCAACATCTATCTAGGGTGACTGTGAGATATCACAGACTACATATGCCCAGGGTGACTGTGGAAGGGCACCCACTGTGCCTCAGTAGGTAAATGTTAAATATAATAACAACTTATGACTACAACAACTAAATTTCTAAAATTTCATTATTTTTTTTTCTGATATTACTGCAATATTTCATTTTTTTAATGTTACAGGTGAATTCCATAACTTTTGTTGATTGATTTATTGTGTCAACCTCTGTCCAGGGTGACCATGGCCGAAAATCACCTGCTACATCTGTCCAGGGTGTCCGTGGAAAGGCACCCGTTGTGCCTCAACAGGTAAATGTTAAATACAGTAACAACTTATGACTACAACAACTAAATTTCTGAAATTTTATTATTTTTTTTTTCTGATATTACTGCAATATTTCATTTTTTAATGTTACAAGTGAATTTCACAACTTTTGTTCATTGATTTATTATGTCAACTTTTGTCCAGGGTGACCGTGGAAAAAAGTCATCCGCTACATCTGTCCAGGGTGACCATGGAAAGGCACTCACTGTGCCTCAGCAGGTAAATGTTAAATACAGTAACAACTTATGACTACAACAACTAAATTTCTGAAATTTCATTAATTTTTTTTTCTGAAATTACTCCAGTATTTCATTTTTTAAATGTTACATGTGAATTTCATAACTTTTGTTGATTGATTTATTGTGTCAACTTTTTTACGGGGTGATCGTGGCCGAAAATCACCTGCTACATCTTTCCAGGGTGACCATGGAAAGGCACCTGCTGTGCCTCAATAAGTAAATGTTAAATACAGTAATAACTTATGACTATAATAACTAAATTTCTCAAATGTTAAAGTTCATCTCATTAATTTTATTCATCAATGTATTATGGCATGGTCAACGTGGGAAGGCTCCCACTGAGGATATTGATGAGGACAAAATAGTTTATTCCAGTTACCCAATGACAACTGTAACGAAGGCCTCGAAGAAGGCTAACATAGAATATCTAGGTTTGCTTAGCAAAAGACCCCTGACACAGGAGGACAAGGCAAGAATTATAGAGCTACAAAATATAATAACTAATTTTGGGGTAAGTGGCATCTTCACATATTTTTATTAGCTATAACAATTTCATATCCATTTTTTTTTTATATTTTGTATATGATCTGATAAAGTAAAATTTTCCATTTGTAGGAGTTTTTAAACCCTGTGCATCGGGAACCTACCGATCTTGCAACTGCTATAGGTAGCAGTGATGGTCCAATGCAACAAAAATGTCAACATAGCAAAGTACAAGTGACGATTTTTAAGCCTCCAAGGTTCCCCTCGAATCCATTAATGAGCACAATGATTTTGATTGGCATGACACGCCGGAGCATGGGACTCCACATGACTCTGGAGAGGAACGTATTGTAGATGGAGAGGAAACTATTACGCATGGAGAAGAAGAAATTAAAAGCACCATATCACTAGATGTCACCTTTTTGGTAGATGACGCATGTGTTCCGATCAAGATTCAGAAGATTGTAGGTAATTGTTAATTAATTGATTCATTTTTATCATGAAATTGAAATGGACATTTGTTGAGATTATTATAAATTAATGGATAACATGTTTATGCAGAAAACAATGTTTTCTATAGAAACTTAAATGACAAAGCATTGGAGCTATTTGGCCCCACCATTCACACATGGTGGAATGGCCAAGATAGGAAAAAGAAATATGATTTAATAGACCACATGGTAAACTTGTTCGGCAACACTTTCAACAACACTTTCAACAAGAAAGTGGTTACAAAGTTAGCCGGAGAGAATTTAAAATATACCAGGGCCCAATATAGGGAGAAATTGCAATTAGACCTCAAGCATGAGCGCCCTCCCATGGTTCCGAAGAAAGAGTGGAAGGCCCTGATAAAGGATGCAAAGGAGAACTTGTTTAAAAAACAAGGAAGACATCCATGAGTTGGTCAAGCGAGGTACAACACATGTCATATTATTAGTGAAATATGCTCATTTATGTTTTTCTTTCCTGTTTTAAGTAACAATTCCGATATCTAATTTTTTTCAAAAATTCCATATGTAGGTTACCAAACACCTCCAAAGTAACCAAGGCTAGAGTGGAAAAGCATGAGCATAATAAAATAGGCCAGGGTGGCTATGGAAAACTAAAATCCCAAATCATAAGATTTAAATAATTAACTGTGGTTAATATTTATTTAACAGTAGCGAACAAATATATGTTTTTGTTATTGGTATTTTTAATGATGTTATGAATTGCAGTTAAATATGTTTGACATTGCTGCCACCGAGGAGGACCTAATGATTGTTTACAAGCATGGTTTTAAAATTTTGATTGAATATTGTTACACATAATTTTGGTTACTTTGGTGATGTCTTAACAGTGGCGCATTCAGGCTCCCAACAAGAAATTTTTGCCTGAGAAAAGTGGCTCTTGTCTTCTTCCAAAAACATATTTTTAAAGTGAGTTCGCAGGCTACCTATGGCCTAGGGTGCGAGAATCCCTCATTCTTGCAGGCCACCTACACTTAGGGTGTGAAATTCTGCAGTTTGCTCCATACACAGGGTGCGAACCTATTTTTAAGCTTGGAAAGAAGAAGATCTCTCGAGGGTTCTAGAAGGGAATCTTCTAGAAAATGAGTTGGCATTCATATGGTTGTCATTTTACTGACTTCTCAAATTATATGGGATCATCCTCATCCATGTAACCATCTCTCCTTTTCCTATATATTGAAATATTTCTCATGGAAAAGGTTAAGCAAGATTGAATGAAGAATTGGTGAAAGAATTGTGTGAAGAACCCTGCTTTGACAGAAGCTCGAAGGCTCTATTTGGCCTATCAAAAATAATTGGATCTTCTTCATGCAAGTACAGAGCAAGTGTGTGTGTTGGAACCAAGATTCAACGAAAGGAAGATTGCAACATCAAGGTGATCAGGTTGTATCTTCCACTTTCAATTAATATGATACAACGGCATGTCCCTTTCACATAAAGTCACTTTTACTTTATTGTGTAATTCCTTGATCATATGCATAAGTTGATGTTGAATTTATTTTGCTATCTTCACTTTGGTTGGTTTGTGTTGTCTTGGACTTGACTTCAGGAGAGCACCGGAGTGAAGCAGGAACAACAGAGACCTAAGGAAGCAATACAAAGGTATGTTACTTATTCCTTCCTATTAGCAGATTCAATGATTACAACTTAGGGAAAGAGTCGTGTCATGTCCTATTTTGTTCTATATCTAGGTGGATCTGGGGAGATCTGTTAGTCTCCACACCTACCGATTACTCTGATAACAAAATTGGTGACTCCACTGGGGTTGCAACCCATTTTTTAGTGGTTTTTGGTGGATTTTCCTTGGTTGTTTGCTCTTGCCTTACCATTTTTCATTTCTATCAATCTCTTAGTCTTGAGGAGACCCTGATAGACTCTCTGGGTCCAAAAGTTCCTTCAAATTCTTTTTTCTTTTTCCAAATTTTTATTATTTTCTGGCCTTCTCACACTAAACCCTTCTGTAGCCTGCGAGAACCCCTAGAGTTCCAATCCTGTTGTTGAGTCCAGTGCGAACCTCTCACACTCTACTTGTGGCCAGCCTGCGAGAATGATTCATTCTCGCACTGTACACCACTGCTACCCTGCGAACCCATTTGCAAATTTTTGGGTTAAGGATTTTTGTATTCTCAGATGCACAGATTTGTATGTGTGTCTGAAAATAACTTCTTGGGCCACTGATTGATTGTTTCTTGATTTCGCATTTTGTGAATGATTAGTCTTCGAAAATTGAAATATCTTCTTGTTCATTTTTCTCAACTGTTATCTCTTGACCTTTTCTTAAAAAGGATATAATCTCTGATCCTGAAATCCGAGTGCTTGTTTGTTTGGGAGTCGGTGATCAGTTTAAAAGTTGGGATTAATTGTCTTTCTCAATTGCTCATTACTTGGAAAAGAGTTTCCCTTGTGCATTTGAAAAGACTAGTCTTGTCTGCTTGTTATTTTTGTCTTCATTGAAAGATTGGTTTGGGTTTTTGTTGTATATTGCTTTTCATTAGTTGCTGGTTTTCCTTAGTTCCACCACTGTTGTGTGGTTTCTATTGAAAATTAAAAACCATTTTTCTTTTTAAAAGCAATTTTTTACTCTGAAAATATTGGCACTCAATTGTTGAAATAGAACAAATAGAGAATTGGCATTGTTCGTGATTCGTTGATATTGCATTTTAAAGAAGATTGTATATCATAGTTCAAGATTATTATAGAAAACTCCTCTTTCCCTCCTGTAAATAGGATTCATCGAACAAAAATTGGTATCTTTCATTCCTATCTATGCATTGTTGGGTTAGAGTCTCACACAACATCCGTTTCATCTCCGTCTTCTTTGAGTAACAACAACCTTTAATAATATTGCACAATTTTTAAAATTTAACTAGTAACTCTTTCTAGGACTCTATTACACCAACATTAGCTAGGCTAGAGCTTTGGAATAGGCAGAGAGATACACTTTCCAAATCACAAAACACACACTAGCATCTTTTGGTAAGGAGTGTCAAATTCCATTTGCAACATTTTGTCCTGGGAAGCCCTTTTCACACAAGGGTCAAACCCAAGGTCGCATTGATATTGAAAAAGTTACTCACCCTATTTTGTTGATATTGGTGTAGAGATTGCACGTATTATGGGGGTCACTTGAAGGTATACCCACAATAATGAGTGGAAGCCTCTTAAGATGTTTTTGGGCTAGATACCCTGCCCTTGTGTGTGGATTAGACAATCGATTGTTCCCCCAGGATTTATTGTTGTTGGTGGTAACCTTAGTGGCCTATCTTCTTAGGGTATTACTCAAGGTGACTATGAAGGGGCAAGTCTTCACGGTACCTGGAATTGACATTGGCCAAAATCACTTGGGCTCCTTGGAGGGTATACCTAAGATTATGTGTGGGAGCTTGCACCAGGGTGTAAGTCCATTAAGCAGGTCGTCAACATAAATTTTCCACCCTATCCCATCCCCTTCTTATTTCGTCATTGTGACGTTGGATTTCATCACCAACTAGTGACTTCGGAATTAGAAGGTTTTGTTTTCTTGGTTTTGCTTCCTAGATTTTTTACTAGCGCATGTTGTTTGTTTACCCAAGTTGACCATAGGATTTTCTTCATAAGTTTTTAACTTGATCACAATTGACCCTCCACGTCGTTCATGTAGAATGCAAGGCTTACACCGAGAAAATCTGGAAGGTTCTCAAACCTTTCCTACCAACTCACTAGAAGGCTCTCCTCAATAGAGTGAAATCCAAGACATTACCACTCCACAAGTGGAAAGAACTGACTCTTTAGACTGGTTCTGAATTACTAATTCTTGAGAGGAATTTCAACTTCATCCCGACTCTGAGAGACGTATTATGCGAGTGAATTCTTCCAGAGACTTGGATTTTCTATCTTCTAGATCACCGACTGGACCTTTCCCAGGACCTGAGGGTCAAGATCCTTTTTGGACTACTGGCATTTTTAGATGAGATCTCTTTGGCTCAGGAGCAGGCATTGATATCACCGTCTCACCTGCACTACCTGAAACATTTGATCCAGATGTAGTACCTTTTACTACTGCTTATTATTTTCCTGGTACAGAAGCTCCGCGAGCTGACCACATCTTGAATCGCCCTTTAAAAATGGTCCATTACACAGATACTACGAGTCTTCAAACTAGGATTACCATGGCTAGCCAAGCCCCCATTGGCACACCTCTTTCGCCCAGAGTCACCCCAACACTTCCACCTAGATACTGTGCATTGAATGCCTCTATCCTCGCTCCTACGAAAATCACATCCAAAACTCCTGGTGGTCCCACTCCTTCTGGGCACTCTCCTCCCGGTTTCATTCCAACACTTTCTCTGTCAACTTTTAGAGGACCTTTCCAATCCTCCATCAGAGGTGTTGATCCTAGTGGCACCATTCCGTCATTCACACCAAATTACCAGATTCCTGTTGGTGGACAATTTCACCAAGGAGGCCCAACTCAATCCCCTCTTGCAAGGAAAATCCCAACTGGAACACAACCCCTAATTGGAGGAAAACCCCCATCGACCCCACCCTATGGACAAAACATACCTCCATCCTTGGCCCAGTATTGGAACCATCTAATACAACATAATCCTCAATCAACTGGGGGAAACAACTTCCGGCTAGCTCCGCAACAACCACCGAATCTTCTCGGATCCTCGCATTATATGCATAATGCTTATGGTCCCACTAGTTTACTGACGAGACTCCCTCCCCAAAGCCACTAGTACCCACATGTGAATAGACAGTTACCTTTCTTATCCACCCTGGACCTCCTGGATCTGTCGAGGATTTTAAATGATCCGATCCATCACTCTCCCCAATTTCCCGCCATACCAACCAAACTACCATATGACATCCCTAAATTCGATGGAAAACTAGGAGAGGACCCAAACAATCATGTGATGAATTTTCACCTTTGGTGCTCATCCAACTCCTTGATGGATGATTCTATTCGTTTACACCTTTTTCAATGAACCTTCATGGGCTCTGCTGCGAAGTGTTATATAGAATTACCATGAGTTTTCTTCGCCGACTTCAACACCCTCACTATGGATTTCCTCACCCACTACCAGTTACCGATCCACTATGAAATAGGGACTGAGATTTTGAGTTCTTTCAAACAAACCAAACCCACTTACATATCTGATCACATTCATGAATGGTGATGAAGACGACGTCTCATCAAACTCGAACTTCCCGATCAGTTGCTGGCAAAGTGGTTCATGAAATAATTTGTGAAGGAAATCGGTCATGATATCTCCATGGGTGGATTTGTCATGAAAGAATAGGCCATTAGTCGTGCTCAATACCTTGACCTCATTTATTCATAAATGGGTATTCTTTATGACTTACTCCCGGATGCACCTCATCCTTCTACTTTCGCCACTTCAACTACTCCTGCTTCTTCTCATGTGACTGACGGTGTGATCGGCACTTTCCATGCCCAACCGCATTTCATCCAAACCTCTAGCAACAACCCCAAACCCATTTCTTCTAATGTTCAAAATGCTCTGTCTCCTACCCCTCCCACCGGCAAGAATTCTGAGGTAAATGTTATTCAATCTACCCCCGTCAGTAAAAAGAAATCCAGAAAGGGAAAGGGTAAGAATAAGGAGGAAAAAAATAATTCGTAAGAAGAGAGAACTAAAGCACCACCTACTGATGATAGGGATAAGCATAAACCCTAATACCCTTGTCTTATCTATGGTAATGATCACTACACTAAGGATTGTCCATGACGCGCTGAGGTTACTAAGTTCCTTCAAGGGACCGCAAAACCACCCACTCCGGCCATATTGTCACAACCCTTCCCTTCTCAACAACATGCCCAATTGGTCATTCATGACCAACCATCTCCCTCCAATACATCCTATGTCTTAATGTGTATAGGTGATTCAAAGAAAAATGACATCACACTTACCACTCGAACCAAAGATTATTCTTCCTCCAAAGAGAAGGTTGATGCTATACCTCCTTCGTTGGTCCAACCATCTCCTATGACTCCACCTACCAATGGTCCTCTTCATCTCGAACAACCAAGCCTCGACACAGTCCTTCACCCTCCTACAAAGGGCGTCGTTCGGAAATCAACTTTCAATCCTCATGCCCATGCCGCCCAGAACTACAGTATTGTTGAATATCTGGCCCAAGCACCATCCGTGATGTCAGCCCTCGAAGTCCTTCAAAGTTGTCCTATACAACAGAAGGCACTGTTGAAAGATGTCAGTGGAATTGACCCTACGAATACGAATTTAATAATTTTTGACTTGGAAGATCACATTCCAAGGTTACCCCCTCGACTCGCATTCCAAATACAAGTTATTGTCTCCGACAAAAACATTTGTAGAACTATTATCGATGAGGGTGCCTCGATGTGTGTCATGTCTATTACTTGCTGGAAAGCCATCAAATCTCCTCCTTTGAATGAATCCCATAACACACTCAAATCCTTTAATGGCTCCAGTTTTAAGCCTTATGGTGTCCTCCCTTCATTGCCAATTACGTTAGAAGGCCAAACGGTCTAAGTTGAATTGGAAGTCTTCGACACTCCTCTTGATTACAACCTTCTACTTGGTTGTAGCTAGATTGATTCCATGCACACAGTTGTGTTGACTCTTTTTTGTGTTGTACATTTCCGACATCAAGGAAAGGTAATTACCGTTGACCAATTAGCCTTATTTAACTTAGATGCACATACTGGCAACATACCGTTCATTGCCAAAACCCCTCCCGGATACGAGAACGTTGGTGTGGGTCTTCTTAAAGACTCTTCATTAATGGGTGCCTTCCCCATCCCACCACCTGATGTTCCACATCCATCTGTTGCTTCAATCAACATGATCTCCACCTCTATTCATGAAACCCCTGCATCTCACGACCCATGGATGGTAACCGACCCCGAAGATCATCTTCGTTATGGGGACAAAATGCCTTTGAGTCCGGTCGAATCCTCCTATCAGTCCATTCAATCAACAACTCCATCTACCCCCTCTCTTGGTGATTTATCTCCAGATCCTTTCCGCGTCATTTTTCCCACAGACGAGATGATTATGTTTGTTATGGAAGACACCCCCTTGGATGATGGACATCATCGTTCCATCCTCTTCCAAGAACAACACACCATCAAGATCTACCAATAGATCTCAACCCCGTCGACCATTGTCATCATGTCCACCGTTCTCGAGTCTACACACGATGTGTTTTCCGAAGGGAACTTAAGAAATATTTCACCCACCATTCCCCTCGACATTTCCATAAAACCTGGAATTGTCAAAAATGTGCATATCGGAGCTTCATGTTCCCCTGAAGAAATTTTCACCTACCAGTCACTTTTCAAAGAATTTCGTGATGTCTGCACCTGGAGCTATGAAGAAATCCTGAGTATTGACCCCAACATTGTGATACATGAAATCAAGACATACCCAAACGCTAAACCCATCTGGCAACGCCTTTGTCCGGTCCACCCACGTAAAGCGACCGCTATCAAGCTTGAAGTCAAGAAACTTCTCAAAGCCGACTTTATTTAGCTGGTGGCTCTCACTGACTGGGTTTCCAATATTGTCCCAATCGATAACAAACAAGGCACAATCCGCGTGTGCGTTGATTATAGGGATATTAACAAAGCATGTCCTAAAGACAACTTTCCTACCCCCTTCATTGACCAGATTATCGACGATTGTGCCGGAAGTGAAATATTCTCTCTGATGGATGGTTTCTTTGGATATAATCAAATCAATATTGTTGCTGAGCATCAACACACAAACTCTTTTAGTTGTCATTGGGGCACTTTTTC
Source organism: Picea abies (assembly GCA_900067695.1). Classification (NCBI taxonomy): domain Eukaryota; kingdom Viridiplantae; phylum Streptophyta; class Pinopsida; order Pinales; family Pinaceae; genus Picea; species Picea abies. Next base: position 11,661 of record CBVK0100352675.1, read on the forward strand.
TTATCAAAAACTTCCTTTCGGTCTAAAAAATGTTGGCGCAACTTTTCAGCGTGCTATGTCTTATGCCTTCCATGATATCAAGCACATCTTGCAACCATATCTCAATGACTTACCCGCTCATTGAATGTGTTGTGTCAATCATCCAATACACCTCCGAGCCATTTTCCTCTGATGTCGGTTTTACCATATATGCTTGAATCCTCACAAATGTGTTTTCTGCGTAGAATCCGGCTGACTTCTAGGATTTATTGTTTCACATCAAGGGATCAGGGTAGATCCTTTAAAGGTCGAGGTGATTCTCAATCTCCCTCCTCCTTCTTTGCTTCACCAGTTACAAAGTTTGCAAGGGAAAGCAAATTTTCTTTGTCATTTCATCCCGAACTATGCCGAGCTAACTCTTGGATTTACGTGACTACTCAAAAAGGGGTCTGAGTTCGTATGGGATACCATCGCCAACAAAGCCTTAAAATCTTTGAAACTTTTCCTGACACCTACTCCACTCCTCTTCCCCCTGGATTACAGTCATGATTATTTCCTCTACCTCGCAGCCTCAGATTACACCATCGCTATGGTTCTTGTCCAGGAGGATGATTCTCATGACAAACATGTCATCTATTACTTGAGTCTAAGTCTAACGCCTACCCAAACCAAGTATTTACATGTTTAAAAACTAGCCTTGGCAGCCGTCCAAGTAGTTCAACATTTCTAGCACTATATCCTCTCTTGTAAGACTACGATAATTTCTAACTGCAACCCTATGTAGCACATTCTCACCCGTCAACTACTAGGGGGAAAATACTCCAAATGGATCGTGATACTTTAGGAGTTTGACTTAGAATTCGAACGTGCTAAGTCCAAGAAATCCTTAGTCTTTTTCGAGTTGATATGTGACTTTCCCTACTCTGAGATGGAAAATGTAGCAACTGATTCATTACCTGATGAATCCCTTTTCCTAATTAGTTCCGATGATCTTTGGTACGGAGATATCATCATATATCTCCAAAACTAGACTTTCTGGCCCAATTTGTCCAGTATTGAATGCTTTTGAATATGCTACCAATCTCGTCAGTATATTATCCTCGGTGATACTCTTTATCATCGTGGGATTGTCTCATTTTTTCGACGCTTCCTTAAGTTTGACGAAGCCGAGAAAGCCTTAAATGACTACCATTATGGAGCCTGTGGTGGGAATATGTTCGGGTATGATACTGCCCAGAAGATCTTGCAAGTAGGGTACTTTTGGCCTTCTTTATTTAACGATTGTATAATTTCCATCCAAAAATGCCACGCTTGCCAAACCTACAACCATAAAATACAATCACATCTCACTCCTCTTCACCCTGTCGTCTCTATCGGTCCTTTTGCAAAATGGGGTATCGATTTCATGACATGTCACCCTCACTCTGTCGGGGGGCATGGATACATTATTGTAGCCGTAGACTATTTTACGAAATGGGCCAAGGCAATGCTGACATTTGACAACACCGAAAAGACCGCAACATTATTCATATTCAATCACATCATAGCTCATTTTGGTGTTCCTCGGGCTATCATCACCAATCACGGTAGCCACTTTAGAAACTTCATGATGTTCAAACTCACTGAAAAGTTGGGTCTTCGCCATGAAAACTCAACAGTCTATTACCTACAAGCCAATGGCCAAGTCGAAGCAATAAACAAAGTCCTCATTACCATGCTTCGACGAATGATATGGATTAACAAAACAAGTTGGCACACGATGTTGCTTTCAACATTATGCGCTTACAGGACATTCGTTAAGTCTTCTACCGGGTTTACACCATTCTGGTTAGTTTATGGTCTAGAAGCCATCCTCCCGATTGAATGTGAGATACCCTCCCTAAAACTAGCCGTCGAACTCCTCCCAAACACCTTGACTGAAGAAGAACATCTTTTGTATCTCATGTGATTAGACAAAACTCGTCGCGACACTGCCCTAGTCATAGAAACCCAGAAGAAATGCGTCAAAGCCCAATATGACAAACATGTCAAGCCTTTCATTTTCTTCGAAGGTGATCTGGTTCTCCTTTAAGAACAAGATCAGGGTGTGCTAGGGGCTATAAAATTTGAAGCTATGTGGTGAGGTACTTATATCGTTAGATGAGTTTTGGAGAAAGGAGCTTACGAGTTAGAAGATTACGATGGTATCCCTTTGAGTGAACTTAGAAATGGGTTGTACTTAAAGAAGTACTATGCCAAATATCACCTATGCATTAGTACTTGTATTTTATTGTATCATACTTCTTGTATGTTACTGTAGTATCCTTTTTCGTTATTTGGTATTTTCCCTTATGTTACATTGTGTTTGGTTTCCAGATATCGGAGTCTTCGCTACCCCACATTGGCTTTGCTAATGGAGCTAGCTGTAGTACTTAGAACCTTACTTCTGCTGCTTGGGCAATTTACGCCCCTACAAACAAACTTATCATGCTACGAGGTGTGTGTCTCGACCGTGCGACCAACAATATTGCAGAGTATAGCGCCATTATTGAATTGTTGATTGATACTATTTCACTCGGTATCCATCACTTGGTTGTATGACTCGATTCGCAGCTAGTAGTACTACAGTTAAGTAATGTCTATGTTATTTGAAGTCCTACTTTATTATGAGTATATTTATGAATTTCCCTCTTGGAACGTTATTTTGATTATATTGAGTATCAACATATTCCTAGATGTCTAAATACATTAAATGATGCATTAGCTAACTATGTATTAGACAGACATTTGGGCCATTTATAAACCAATCACATCACATGTATCACACAACACAAGACAAGCTGGTAGAAGCCATATATATGTATATAATGATCAAAAGTTTTTTACAAAAAAGTTTGTCCAAGGACCAAAATTTCAAAATCTAAAGCTCATAGCTTCTACAAAGTAGCATCATGGGTGATTCTCATGATAACACATGACTTCCCAGGCCACCCTACGAAGTAGTCGTCTAATATACTCTGACACGCCCACAGTGTGGCATTGATAACGCCGAGGGATCTCCCCGATAGCCATATCTGGAATGTCAGCAGTCAACCACTCCAAGTTTTTCTCCACCACTTCATAGACTTTGACATCCTATCGTGCCACTGGAGTTGCCTCTCCTCATCCCTGAATAAGAAATGTCCATGGTGTTCGATATGGCCCCACATCTGTGCCATCAAAAGGATATTTTTTGATTATTCCTTAGACAAACATAAAAAACATTTTATATGATAAAAATTACAAAAACATTTAAAAGAACAAAATGTGTACTTCTTACCTAGGTCACCCCACTGAGCATCCTTAGGCAGGGATAAATCTGGATCCCCTTGGAAGTCCAATTTGGTATAGGTGTAGTCATCAACCATCAACATCTGTGGCCGCAACCAGTCAAAGAATGAATCATTGTATTAGATGATAGGCCCAGCTACATGTCGGGCCATGAGGTTGCACCACCTTAGCATCCTCGAATATTGTGGGGTCGGTAAACCCCACTCAACCTATAATCTCAGCAAGGGGACTCTCTCAAGAAAGAAGGACACCAAAAGTGATCCATACCCAAACTATTTCAGGTCGCCTTTCCTGCATTTTGTCAATTGCCTCTTCATACTGCAGACAACTACATCCGACCAGTTGAAGACTCGTGGCTCTGTGCACTCTATGGCATATTAGAAGTAGCTCTGGAGAGCCATGTGTGGAGCTGCACTCTCGACCATGCGTGATATAGTGAACAAGATGGTTCGCAGGGTCAAATCTTTGACCCTCCAGATAGCCACCTTGCCTTTGCTTCTTTCTACCTCTGGAACACAGTACTGTCGACAATACTCGCTCATAGGGAGCCTCCCACCTCGGCTATCGGTCAAGCTAGTGTGGTATTGATGTCGTGATAACCCTGTTATAAAGTAGAATCCATGATATCTATAGCCAAGATGTGGACTCCCATGTGAAACAACTACTGGTCCACGTCCCACATATGAACCAAGTACTCCAACAACCTGATTTGGGCTCTCATGCCTGGAATCCGGAAGAATTTCAAGAGTCCACAGTCTCGAAGGGCAGCAATGGTACTCAGGTCATTCTTGACAATGGCATCCTCCTCCTCATGTTCTCTTTCTTGCCACTCCAACATCGTGACGGTCAAATGCCTGCACAAGAACCATAAGAGAAGGGTCAACAACTCATTTCAAACCTTGGCATATTTTTTATTGAGCAAAAATTAATTTGAAATTTGATTTTTTGGCCCTCGCAGATGCCCCTTTATCACAGTGCAAGATTCTTGCAGGTGCCCTTGAGGCCGCCTACGAGAATCATGCATTCTCACAGGTCTCGTATGGATAGCCTGGGAAAACACCCGGGCGCAAGTTTTGGCCCTAAAACAAACCCAAAACCTTGAAAATTGCCAATGAAAACAAAAATTAAACCATGGAAAAGATAGGAGATCAAGATCTTACCTATTTGAAAGAAACGGTTCGCCAAATAGTCGCTTGTGCCTCTCATGATCGAGAAATGAAATTCAAGGGAAAATGAGGTGTTTTGGGCAAAGTTCTTGGCAAAATCACAATGAAAATGGTAAAATCCCTTTTTACCCATATGTATTTAATTTTTACCCTTTTTGTTGATTTTTATATGATTTTGTCCATTATACCTATTGCCTAATATCCCTATGAGTGTGACTTTTTGCAGATATAACAACTTTGAAGTCCACACGAAGGAGTACGAATGTTTTTTCTTTTTTTTTCATCACATGTACAACTGCTTTTTATAGTTTTTAGAAAAACATCGAGCTCAGTCTTTGTTCATTCTCGTGCTCGAAAATACATGAGAACATAACCGAGTATACTTTTCTCTTCTTTTCGTACTCGTCATGGTAACACGAAAATGACGAACGCAAAGGAGTATCCTTTACGCTCTTTTCACACTCCATAAAAACGAAAAGATTGCTGAGCGACCCTATTCTGTTCATGCTCATAAAAGTATCTGAACAAAACGTTCGATGGGAAATAATTTATCACTTTTTCGGTCATGTTGAACTATTTTACGAAAAAGGAACTAAGAGATTTCTCTTTAAGTGTTTTTCAGACTCTCAAAACATGAAAAACCCAATATTTTTCTATCTTTGGACTCGTTAAACAAACATCGAAAGACCCATAATGGGACCGAGCCACTCCTTCCTAGGGTTCATTAAACATACTCCGAGGGACTCATCCGAAGGATGAGCTTACATCAACAAGCATATGTTATCCTCCTCAAGCTTGCGTAAAAATAAAGAGGTACTCACCAGAAATGGTGGGGGAAATTTTGGGCAAGGGATGTTTTTTCGTATTCATATTATTGGCAGTAAGTGTCACTCTTGAACATGACACCCCCTGTTCGTTATTTGAAGGTGGTTTGGGAAATCCATTTTTCTCTCATTTGACTTAATATAAGGTCAGATCCTAGGTCATCTTTGAGTTAGTGATGCCAAGTCCTTGGTCGTGTCATTCATATGTCCAAGAGAAGTTCATCCAAATCTGCTATTGAGTTAGCCATCTGCATTTGTCCATTCTCACCATGTCGGCCTTCCCTATGTCCAATTCAACCTATATCATACTCTGTTTCACCTTCAAAATCTGTTACTCATTTCGTGTCATTGATGGGGGATACATCAAGGCCCTCTTGTGACAAGTTTTGTTTCGTCAACTCTAGCTCATTATCCGGAAACAAGACCTAGAAATTATTTGGTACCTTGGAACTTGCATGCCTCAATGGCAGGTTTCCTCGCTTTCAACAGTGGTTTTTCATCATTGAACCCTGATCGGGAGATTTTGTCGAATGTTCGACCTCAACTCATTTATTCACATTTGGTGGATTGTACTACTGTACCTTTGTAGTCATTGACATTAATGGTGATTTCCCTTGCACTTGTTAACGATTTCATCATTGACCAGTAATCAAGTGGTTTCTACCATGTTTGACTTCAGCACATGTAATCACATGGTTAGATTCATACTTTCAGGTGATGGGGTTGAAGACCCTGGGTATCATCTTTTTGATCCAGACTGTGATGGAGTATGTATGATTTGCATCAACACATAGAGCCACTTTGTATGTCACGTGGCTATGTCATCCTAATTTGAGTTTTCTCACATAGATCCATGGTGTATTCCTGGTGGCTATGCAGTATTTTTGATGGCATGGATCCACGGTGTATGATTAGTGGCCATGACCTACATTCATGATGTCATCCTTCTGTGATCTGAGTATGGGAATTCCTACCTCATAACTGGTATTATAATATGCAGATGCTTGGTTGTTCGCAGGTTTCTGATTAGGTGCACTCCTAGTTTCTAACACACACACACAGTTTACAAAGTATTTTGGTTGTCATAGATTATAGCCTCATACTTTGGGGGGAATTTTGTTACACATAATTTTGGTCACTCTGGTGATGTCTTAATAATGGTGCATTCAGGCTCCCAACAAAGACTTTTTGCCTGAGAAAAGTGGCCCTTGTCTTCTTCCAAAAACATATTTTTAAAGTGAGTTCACAGGCTACCTATGGCCTAGGGTGCGAGAATCTATCATTCTCACAGGCCACCTACACTTAGGGTGCGAACTTCTCATAGTTTTCTCCATACACAGGGTGTGAACCTGTTTTTAAGCTTGGAAAGGAGAAGAGGTCTTGAGGGTTCTATAATGGAATATTCTAGAAAATGAGTTGGAATTTGTATGGTTGTCATTTTAATGACTTATCAGATTTGATGGGATCATCCTCATCCATGTAATCATCTCTCCTTCTCCTATATATTGAAATTTTTCTCATGGAAAAGGTTAAGCAAGATTGAATGAAGAATTGGTGAAAGAATTGTGTGAAGAACCTTGCTTTGACAGAAGCTCAAAGGCTCTATTTGGCCTATCTAGAAGAATTGATTCTTTTTCATGCAAGTACAGAGAAAGTGTGTGTGTTGGAACCAAGATTCACCGAAAGGAAGCTTGCAACATCAAGGTGATCAGGTTGTATCTTCTACTTTCAATTAATATGATAGAGTGGCATGTCCTTTTCCCATAAAGTCACTTTTACTTTATTGTGTAATTCCTTGATCATATGCATGAGTTGACGTTGAATGTATTTTTCTATCTTCACTTTGGTTGGTTTGTGTTGTCTTGGACTTCACTTCATGAGAGCACTGGAGCGAAGCGGGAACAACAGAGACCCAAGGAAGAAACATAAAGGTATCTCACTTATTCCTTCCTATTAGTAGATTCAATGATTACAACTTAGGGAAAGAGTCGTGTCATGTCCTATTTTGTTCTAGATCTAGGTGGATCTAGGGAGATATGTTAGTATTTTCACCTACCGATTAGTCCGATAAAAAATATAGGAAAATCTTGGGCCATACTCCAATCTCCCCAACCACGCAGGTAAATAAAATGAATAAGGAAAACACAATAGCATGCTTGTAAAGTCTATTCATATTTTATCATATCACCCTTAACTAAGTATTTATGTTTATTTTCAAGCAACAATGCTATCATAGCAGTGAATTTAGTGGTATTCAATAGACACCACTTCATACAAGGGTGCACATGTCCAATTATAGTGGAGAGCAGAGTACCCATTCCGATATGTATGCTTCATAATTAGAAATATTTACTGTGATTGTAGATATTTATTTCCTGACTTATACTTATATATTATCTTCTCAAAATTGAAGAGCATGTATCTCATGAGGATAAAATGTGAGAGGAACCAAGTAGAGAAGAAATTAATGCACCAACTGTCACAGCGACACAGATAGGTAAAGAGCAATAGTGTAATGTTAATCAAAATAATGAATTAGTTATTTCAAGTATATTTCAACATATCGATATGATCATTTTCGTTGTTGTAGTTCATGACCCTGTACAGATTCCTAGACACCCTTCTCAGTGACGTAATAGAAGTATGGTACATGCGCGCATGGAAACACAAAGAATAGAAGGACAGGGCACAAGAAATACAATGTACTTGGATGATTATGATACCCCAATTGTCAATTTTATGAATGTAAAAAAACATAAATCAAAGAAAAATTAGATGTATAAATTCATGACTTGTATTTGGATGTTTATCGATGTTTATATGATCAAATGCTTCAATGTTTATATGTTCATATGTTTTGATGCCTATCCTAGTTATGCATGAATGTATATATGTTTTCTATATAAATAAAATCATTTGTTGGGTATGGGGAATTGAGAACGATGTGATGGGGGGGAGGGTCCATATGAGCTTCCACCTTCACGTCATTGGCCCTGTTCAATAGAGAATAACCTATTCTTGAAACAAAGATAAGCTCATTAAGGTATGCGACCACTTAAGATTTTTCTAGACTATTTTACATAACTAAATGCATGTTTATTTTCTTATATATTATTTACTCATATAAATAATTTGTCTTTTATGATTCCTGCAGGTCTTGGTGATGGAAATTCATCTTGTGGAAAACTCTTATCAATTTTTATGGGCTAATGGATCTGGCGAAAGGACAATGATAAGGTAAGGGTTTTGACGTGTTTTCTAAAGTAGGCTTTATACTAGTAAAAGTTCACAATCCCCATGAAAGGATATAATTTTATTTTTGGTAGACAAGCATCAATTGTTTTAACAAAGTATGAATCATAGACTATGGGAAAAGCCTTTTTTTTTATTCTTACATTGACCAATACAACTATAACACATTTTTAGTACAAAATCTTAACCACACACACACACACACACATATATGAACCCTAAGTAAACAAATGATAGAAGATAAAAGGAGAATATGTACTGTTAGGAGTGAATGAAGATAATAATATGAAGAATGGAGTGGAGAGTGCACTCTATCCTAGTTGAATGATACTTGCATCCAACATGTCTCATTGTAATGTATGTTGTGATAGTTGTGTGTTCTCACTATAATGTATGTTTCTATGTCCATCATGGGATTCCTAGAGCACCACCTATCATTCATGAGCACCGCCTATGTTCAAATTATTTTGATAATAAGAACATTGATCTGTTCTACCAATAAGGTATACGGTTTGAGCCCGTATATCCCTATACATTCCACTAAGT
>CBVK0100352676.1:0-20736 GCA_900067695.1 Picea abies
GAAAAAGAGGTTTTTACCCTGTATGGGTTTCCTCAGAAAATATCTGTCTCTGTGTTTCTCGATCAATTATTGGTAGAGTGGTTCACAAAATCATTCGTGAATGAAATATCTTGTGATATTTCCATGGGTGGAGTTGTCATCGAAGAATAGGCTATCAGTCGCGCTCAATACCTTGACCTCTTTTATTCACAAATGGGTACTCTTTACGACTTACTCCCTGATGCACCTCATCCTTCTACTATCGCTACCTCAACTACCCCTGCTGCTTCTCATGCATTTGATGGTGTGATTAGCACTTTCCATGAGCAATCTCAAACTACACAAACCTCTCCCATCAACCCCAAGTCTAATGCTTCTAATGTTTAAAATGCTCTGTCTCCAACTCCTCTCGTCGACAAAGCCTCTGAGGTTAACTCTGTTCAATCTACCCCTGGCAGAAATAATTAATCTAAAAAAGGGAAGGGTAAGAATACGGAGGATAAAAATAACCCGCAGTTTGAGAAAGCCAAAGCTAAACCTTCTAATGATAAGGATAAGTGCAAACCCCGATACCCTTTCCTTATATGTCGTGACGATCACTATACAAAAGATTGTCCAAGACAGGTCAAGGTCACTAAGTTCCTCCAAGGCACTGCAAAACCTCCCACACCTATCATTTTGTCTCAACCTTTCCCTTCTTAACAACAGGCCCAATTGGTCATTCACGACCAACCCTCTCCCTCCACTACTTCCTATGTTCTTATGTGTATTGGTGATTTTAGAAAGAATGACATTACACTTACCACTTGGGCCAAAGATTAATCTTCCTCAAAGGAGAAGGTTGACAATATACCACCTTTGTTGGTTCAACAATCTCCCTCAACTTCACCTCTCAAGGGTCCTCTTCATTTTGAATGACCAAGTCTCGATACAGTTCTTTGCCCTCCTCCAAAGGGCACTGTTTGAAATTCTGCCTTCAACCCTCATGCACGTGTTGCTTAGAACTACAATATTGTAGAAGATCTGGTGCAAGCACCTTCAACGATGTCGTCTCTCAAATTCCTTCAAAGTTTCCCTACTCAATGGAAGGAATTACTAAAGGCTATCGGTGGAATTGAACCTACAGATACAAATTTGATCTGGCTTTAAGCCCTACGATGTACTTCCTTCGTTGTCTATTACGTTGGAAGGCAAATCAGTCAATGTTGAAGTTGAGGTCTTTGATGCACCTCTCAATTATAACCTCTTACTTGGCCATAGCTGGATTGATGCGATGTGCGCCATTGTGTCTACCCTTTTTCATGTTATACATTTCCCACATCAGGGAAAGGTCATTACTGTCGACTAAATATCCTTTTTCAACTCTGACACCTATACTAGCAACATACCTTTTATTGCGAAGACATTGCCTAGGTATAATAACGTCGGTGTGGGCCTATTAAAGATTCAAATCTGATGGGTACGTTCCCAATCCCACCTCCTGATGTTCCACCTCCTTTGGTTGCCTCGATCAACATGATCTCCACCTCTGTTCACAAAACTCACACATCTTCTGACCCGTGGGTAATACCCAAACCTAGTGATTATCCTCGCTACGACAACCAAATGACTTTAAGTCTGTTGAATACGCCTATCAAGCCATTCAATTGGCAACCCCTTATACCCTCTCTCTCGGTGATTCATCTCCTAACCCCTTCCATGTTATTTTTCCCATGGACGACATGATTATGTCGGTTATGTCGATGGAAGACACCCCTTGGGATGATATACATCATCGTTCCATTCTCTTCTTCGACCAACACACCATCGAGAGTTACCAACGGATCTCAACTATGTCGAATATTGCTGTTGTTTCCTCTGTTCCCAAGTCGACACACAATGTGTTATATGAAGGGAACTTAAGTAATATTTTTCCCACCATCCCCCTCGACATATCCATTAAACCTAGAGTTGTTGAAAATGTTCACATCGAAGCTTCGTGCTCCACTGACGAGGTTGTCGCATATAAATCACTTTTTCAAGAGTTTTGTGACATCTTCACTTGGAGCTATGAAGAGATGCTAGGTATTGACCCTGATATTGTTGTACACAAAATTAAGACGTAATCAGGTGCTAGAATCGTCCTACAGAGACTTCGTCCAGTACACCCCTATAAAGCAGTTGCTATTAAGCTTGAAGTCGAAAAACTTCTTAAAGATGGATTTATTTATTCTGTGGCTTTAACTGATTGGGTATCCAATCTAGTTCTAGTTAACAAGAAACAAGGTACGATCCGTTTCTGTGTCGATTATAGGGATATCAATAAAGCTTATCCTAAGGACAAATTTTCCACCCCCTTCGTTGACCATATCGTCGATGATTGCACAGGGAGTGAAATCTTCTCTTTAATGGACGGTTTCTCCGGCTATAATCAAATCAACATCTTTCCCACGGATCAACACAAAACCACTTTTATTTGTCCTTGGGGCACCTTTGCCTACAAAAAACTACCCTTCGGTTTAAACAACTTCGGTGTGACTTTTCAACGTTCCATGTCTTATTATTTTCATGATATCAAGAACATTGTACAACCATATCTGGATGACCTACTGGCGCATTCCATGCATCGTAGTGACCACCCGACACACCTCTGAGCCATTTTCCTTTGTTGTCAGTTCTATCGTATATGCTTAGACCCACACAAATGTGTTTTCTGTGTTGATTCTGACCCAATTCTATGTTTTATCATTTCATTCCAGGGGATTAGGGTCGATCCTTTGAAGGTTGAGGTGATCCTCAACCTCCCTCCTCCTTCTTCACTTTGCCACCTTCAAAGTTTGCAAGGGAAGACAAATTTTTTATGTCGTTTCATCCCAAACTACGTTCAATTAACACTCAGATTTACTCGACTGCTAAAGAAAGGTTCTGAGTTCATATGGGATTCCACTGCCAACAAAGATTTCGAAGCTTTGAAACTGACTTTAACCCATACCCCATTACTTTTCCCACCCGATTATAGTCGATATTACTTCCTTTATCTCATTGCTTCGAACTCTACCATCACCATGGTTCTAGTCCAAGAAGATGATTCACACGAAGAACATCTCATATATTATTTGAGTTGGAGTCTCACGACCACTGAAACCAAATATTTACATGTTGAAAAACTGGCCCTGGTAGCTGTTCAAGCTGTCCAACGTTTCCGTCACTACATCCTATTACGCAAGGCCACTATAATTTCCGATTGCAACCCTATGCAACACATTCTTACACGCCAATTTCTAGGGGGAAAGTACTCTAAATGGATAGTGATTCTTTAAGAGTTTGACTTAGAGTTCGAATGCGCTAAGTCTAGGAAATCCTTGGTGTTTTCCAAACTGATGTGTGACCTTCCCTGTACCGAGACATAAAATGTAGTAGAGGATTCTTTACCTGATGAATCCTTTTTTCTGATAAGTTCCGATGACCTTTGGTATGTAGATATCATTATATATCTCCAGACTCATACTTTCTGCCCTGATCTATCTAGCACTGACCATCGTTGTATACGATATCAAGCTCGTCAATATATCATCCTCGGTGACACTCTTTATCGCCGTGGGGTTGACTCTGTTTTTAGACGATGTCTCACCTATGACAAGGCTAAGAAAGCATTGAATGACTTCCATTCTGGAGCATGTGGTGGTCACATGTCTGGGTATGCTACTACCCAAAAGATCTTATGAGCAGGGTATTTTTGGCCTTCTTTATTTAAGTATTGTACTACAACCATCCAAAAATGCCATGCTTGCCAAGCGTACATTAATAAAATAAGAACACATCCCTGTCCCTTAAACCCTGTAGTTTCTGTCATACCTTTCGCAAAATGGGGTATCGATTTCATGACATGTAACTCTCACTCGGCCAGGGGGCATGGATACATTATTGTAGTCATGGATTATTTCATGAAATGGGCCAAGGCGATGCCTACATTCGACAATACAGGGAAAATTGCATCCCTTTTCATATTTAATCATATTATTACTCGATTCAGGATCCTGCAAGCTATCGTTACTAATCATGGTAGCCATTTTTGAAACTTTATGATGTCTGAACTTATCGACAAGTTGGGTCTTCGGCATGAAAACTCAAGCCCCTACTATCCATAGGCCAACGACCAAGTTGAAGCAATAAATAAAATCCTTATCACTGTGCTTCGTCGGATAATAGGAATCCATAAGACCCATTGGCACACAATGCTTTTTTCATCATTATGGGCCTACCAGACATCTGTAAAGTTTGCTACGGGATTTACCCCTTTTCAACTAGTCTATAGCATTGAAGCCATTCTCCCGATCGAATGTGAAATACCATCTTTGAAGCTAGTCATTGAACTTCTCCCAAACACCTCTGCCGAAGAAGAATGTCTATTGTATCTTATGCAATTATATGAGACCCGTCGTGATGCCACCCTAGTTATTGAAACCCATAAGAAATGCGTAAAATCCCAATATGACAAGCATGTCAAGCCACGTGTTTTCTTTGAGGGAGATCTAGTTCTCCTCTATGAACAAGATCTTGATCTACTAGGAGCTGGAAAATTTGAAGTTATGTGGCGAGGTCCTTATATCGTCAAACAAGTGTTAGATAAGGGAGATTATGAGTTAGTAGATTATGATGGCATTCCTTTGAGTGAACCTAAAAATGGGCTTTACTTAAAGAAGTACTATGCTTATATTGTCTTTGCATGAGTTCTTGTACTTTTACTGTACCATAATCTTGTGTGTTACTTTTGTGTGCTTTTCATTATTTGGTTTCCACCCCCAACTGCTTACCTTGCACTGTGCTTGGTTTCTAGATGTCGATGTCTTCACTACCCTATATTGGCTCCGCCAATGTTGCTAGCCGTAGTAATCAGAACCTAGCTTCTGCTTCTTGGGAAATCTATGCACCTAACAACGAACTTATCAGTCTACAAGGTGTTTGCCTCGGTCGTGCAACCAATAATATCGCAAAATATAGTGCAGTCATCGAATTATTGACCGATGTTATTTCACTTGGGATTCATCACTTCGGTGTACAACTTGATTCGTAGCTAGTAGTGCTCCAGTTAAGTAATGTATATACTATCCAAAGTCCTACTTTGTTACGGGTATATCTAAGAATTCACCTCTTGGAATGTTATTTTGATTATATTTAATATCAACACATTCCTAGATGTCTAAATACATTAACTGATACTCTATCTAATTATGTGTTAGACAAAAATTTGAGACATTTATAAATCCAATCACACATTACACTTTGTATATAGAAGCATAGTAAGCCGGTAGAAGCCTCATGCATATATATAATGATAAAATGTTTTACAAAAATGTTTTCCATCCAAGGACCAAAATATCAAAATATGAAGTCCATGGATTCTACAAAATAACATCATGAATGTTGCTCACGGTAGCATACTACTGCCCGTGCCACCATATGAAGTAACGAACATGCCTATAGTATGGTGTTGATAATGACTCGGGATCTCCTCGATCGAGATGTCGAGAATGCCTGCTGTCAGACCCTCTAGGTTCTGCTCCATTTCCTCATAGTCACCAGCATCCCATCCTGCTACTACACCTGCCTCTCCTCGTCTATTGATCAGAGATGTTTCCGGAGGCCGGTGTGGCCCTACATTTGCATGGTCAATTTTTTTTGATTAGTCTTTAGATAGAAAACACAAAAAACATCTTATATCCTAAAAATCCACAAAAACACTAGAAAGAACAAAATGTATTTCTTACCTAGGTTTCCCCACTGAAATCCCTCAGTGAGAACCAAGTCGCGATCGCCCTGAAATTCCAGGCTGGCATACGTATAATCATTAATCATCAAAATTTGGGGCCTTAACCAGTCAAAAAATGCATCATTGTACTTGACAATGGGGATCGCTACATGTCGAGCCATAAGGTCACACCACCGTTTCATTCTTGGGTCTCATGGGGTCAGTATTCCCCACTCTACCTGCAACCACAAATGAGGGACTCTTTCTAAGAAGAAAGACACCAAAATGGACCCATACCCAAACTGCTTTAGGTCTCCATTCTTTCTTTTAGTGAGTTGTGTCTTCATACTGCGGAGCACACCGTCAAACCAATTGAACACTCGAGGTTCTATGCACTCAATGGCGTATTGAAAATAACTCTGGAGGGCCATGTGTGGCAAAGCACTTCTCGCCATATGTGAAATATTAAAGATAATGGTTCCGAGAGTCAGATTCTGAACTCCTCTTATGGCCACTTTACCTTTGCGCCTTTCAGCCTCAGGTTTGCAATGCCGATGGATGTACTCGCTCATCGGCAAGCCACCACCTCGACCTCCTGTTAGAGTCACATGTGACCCACGATGGGATAGCCCCATAAAAAAGTAAATATCTTCGATGTCGAAGGAAAGAACATGCACACCCACATGAAACACTTGTTGGTCCATGTCCCACATATGGACCAAGTACTCTAATAGTCTCAATTGGGCTCTCATGCCCTGGATTTTTAAGAACTTTAACAAGCCACACTGTCGAAGGGCATTGACATTGCATGGATCATTAAAAGCCATGAAGTCATCATCCTCGTGCTCTCGTTCTCTCCACTCCAAAATTTTGGCAATCAAACACCTGGATGGAGATGAGAGAAGACAGTTAGCAACTTTAATCATCATTTTTTGAATTCTTTTTGGTCCAACGCATGTATGTCTTTTTGGTTTTTCGGTCGCCGCAACCGGGCTTCAATTATAGTACAAGGTTTCTGTAGGTGAGCCATTGGGCATTTGTGGAAATCCTTGATTTCCGTAGGGCCCGATACTAGTCACCCGTGGCAGCCCCAGCGCATGCCTACCGACCCAAAAACTCACCCAAAAAACATCTTTTAACCATAAAAACGAATTTCAATCCATTCAAAAAGAAGAGGATGAAGAGCTTACCGTCTTGATGGAGATCATTCGTCGAATGGTCACCCGTGATCCTTGCAATCGATAACCGAAGTAAGAGGCTAAAAAGGGCTTTTAGACAAGTTCTTGACCAAATGAAAATGAAATGGTAAAAGGAGCTCTTACTCTTATTTATTTCACTTTTTACCCTTTTTCATAATATTTTATATTATATAAATGCATTTTGTCATAAACCCTCAAGTCTAATAGCTTTGTTAGTGTCTTGTTTCTTGCAGGAAGAAGACTAGAGTCCTAATTAACATAGTATGGATGTTTGTTTTGTAATTTGTTTTCTCTTTGCTACACATATCAGTACTTTTTAGGGTTTTCTAGTAAAACCTTGAGTTCACTCTTCGTTCATTCTCGTGCTCGAAAATTTATGAGAACGTAACCTAGTATAATTTTGTCATCCTTTTGTACTCGTCATGGTAACATGAAAAATGACACACATGGAGTATCATTTAATCTCTTTTCACACTCCATAAAATGAAAAGATTGCCGAGTGACCTTGTTCTGTTCATGCTCGTAAAAGTATTTGAATAAAACATTCGATGGGTGATAGTTTATCACTTTTTCGGTCTTTTCGAACTATTTTACGAAAAAGGAACTGAAGGAGTTCTCTTTAAGTGTTTTTCAAACTCTATAAACATGAAAAACCCCTGAGTTTTCTATCTTTGGACTCGTTAAACAAACATCGAAAGAACCACATGGGATCAAACCACTCCTTCTTAGGGTTCGTTAAAAATACTCCGAGGGACTCGTCCGAAGGATGAGCTTACATTACAAGCATATGTTATCCTCCTCAAGATTGTGTAAAAATAAAGAGTTACTCATCAGAAATGGTGGGGGAAAATTTGGGAAAGAAATGCGTCTCTGTATCCGTGTTAGTGGTAGTACTAGTCTCTCTTGAACATGACACCCCCTTTCATCACTTGAATCCTGGTTGGGAAATCCATTTGTCTCTCGTCTGAATTTTTTCAAGTTTATATCTTGGGTTGTCTTTGAGTCAATGCTACCAAGACTATCGTCATGTCATCCATATGTTCAAGAGCAGCCCAAATAAGCCCTCTGTTGAGTCATCCATCTGCAGTTGTCAATTCCTACCATGTTGGCCTTCCCTGTGTCAGTTTCAGATCATATTCATATTTTACTCTATCCTTAATCTGTTACTTATTTCTTGTCATTGATGGGGGATACATCAAGGTCCTTTTGTGACGAGTCTCTTCCTTTCAACTTCAACTCATTATCCAGGGATGAGACTTAGAAATCATTTAGTACCTTAGAGCCTACATGCCCTAATGGCAGGTTTCTTCGCTTTTGACAGTGGATTCACTTCATTGGTCCCTGATCAAAAGATTCCATCGAATGTTCAAATTCATCTCATTTATTCACATTTATTGGATTGTACTACAATACCTTGGGATTCATTGACATCAATGGTGATTTCCCTTGCACTTGTTAACGGTTTTCATTAATGACCAATAATCAAGTGGTTTCTAACCATGTTCAACTCCAATGCCTATAATCACATGGATAGATTCGTACTTACGGACGATGAGATTGAAGACCTTGGATCTCATCATTCATGGTCTAGGTTGCGATGGAATATTGATGATTTGTATTGACACATAGATCCACTTTGTATATCTCGTGGCTATGTTTGCATCCAAATTTTTCTCGTACATAGATCCACAGTGTATTCCTGGTGGCTATGTAACATTTTTATGACATGGATCCATAGTGTATCATTAGTGGTCATGACTTACACTTATGAGTTCAATCATTTGTAATTTGAACATGGGAATGCCTACTTCAGACATGGTATTATATCGTGCAAATGATTGTTTGTTTGCAGGTTCCCGATTGGTGCGTTCTTTGTTCCCAACACACACACGTATTTTACAAAGTATTTTGGTTGTCACAAGTTCCAACCTCATACTTTGGGGGGCATTCTGTTACACATTATTTTGGTCACTCTGATGATGACTTTACAAGCATGTGATCAGGCTCTCAAAATCATCTTTTTCCTGAGAAAAGTGACTGCTTTCCTCCTCTGCAAGACTACTTTTTAGAAGGACGCCGCAGGCTACCCATAGTGTACAGTGTGGAAATCCATGATTTCCGTAGGCTGCTCTATAGCTGGCATGCAGGATTTCCACAGGCTTCTATATAGGCAGGGTGCAACGACGTTTGAAAGCCAAAAGAGGAAAGAAGTTCAAGAAGTTTCTAGAAGGGGAATCTTTTGGAATGTGAGGTGGCATTTGTATGGCTATGATCTTACTGACTTATTTGATCCGATGGGATCATCCTCATCCTTTTAACCACTTCATCTTCTCCTATATAATAATGAGCTTCTCATGTAAAAGGTTAAGCACAAATAAGCAAAGTTGAGCAAAGGACTGCTGGAAGAATAGGCTAGAGATTGTGTGAAGAATATTATTTCAGTTGATGCTTGAGGTCTGCATTGGCCCATCAAGATTTTGAAGATCATATTCATGCAAATCTCGGAACAAGTATATGTGTGTGTTGGAATGAAGGACCACTAAAAGGGAACTTGCGACATCAAGGCATTTCGGTTGTATCTTCCACTTTTATTCAATATAATACAGTGCCATGTTTCTTTCCCATAAAATTATTCTCATTTTATTACATGACTCCTTGATCACATGTTTAAGTTTTCATTGAATCTATCATAGTTGCTTTCACTTTGGCTGGTTTGTGTCATTGCAGATATCATTTCACAAGAGCACCGGAGTGAAGCGGGAAAAACAAAGATATAAGGAAGTGATCTCAAAGGTAAGTCGTTAATTCCTCCTTTGACAGTTAGATCAATGATTGTAACTTAGGGAAAGCATCATGTCCTGTCCTGTTTTGTTCTAGATCCAGGTGGATCCTGGGATATTAGTTTATGTCCACATTTACTGATTTATCCTATAACACTATCACACTTGATACAATCGATTTAAAGCCTCGTCTCCCATACCATGTCGCGTTTCAAAAAGTAGTGGCTCACCCCACAAAATCTTCTACACTGAATATTTTCCATACAGTGGTTGATGAGGGTGCCTCGACATGCATGATGTTGTTGACGTGTTGGAAGGCCATTGGCCAACCTGTTTTGTTTCCTTCACCTACTCTTCTTACGACTTTTGATGGTCGTTCTTTCAAACCACATGGAATCATTCCTTCTTTCCCCGTACAGTTAGGAAGGAAAACCGTGTGTGTCAAAGTTGAAGTGGTCGATGCACCTCTCGACTACAACCTCTTGTTAGGAAGGAGTTGGACATATGCTGTGCATGCAGTGGTCACCAGAGTCTTTCATCTCTTATTGTTTCCGCACGAGGGTCAAATCGTGACCATCGATCAATTGTCCTTCTCCAGGACTGACCCTTCATTGGGAGCATCCATGGTCCTGATGATTGATAATCCATAGCCCGACGTCGTCAATGTGGGGGTTGGTTTGTGCCCTCTTCTCATGGGTACTTTCGATTACCCACCTCCTTCTGGCAATGTCAAAATGATATCGACTGTCCCTGACCAGCCTAAGGCTGATATATTTTCAGTATTGTCGTTCCGTACAACTTATTTTAATGATCCTTGGATTCTTCCTTCCCCATAAGCCACGATGGAAGGGACAAGGAATCATGGAATGTCCATGCCCTTGTCCATGGAAGAAGTTGCATACTCTATTGTCCAGCGAGCTTCTACTGACCCCGATCTGACTCCCGCACAAGAGTTAGATCCAGTTCTCGAGCCTGCCTGGGCTCAATGTTCCCTTTCCACCACCGATTCCTTAGACTTGGTATTGCCATTTGATGAAGTGATTTTAGAGACATTGACTAGTCTAGACAGACCTTGGGATGATCTTCATCACAGATCTTATTTCCTCCCAGAGTTAGGAAGAATAGAGGCAGGAGAATTTGTGTTAACTATGACTGGAGATAGGTCTTGTCCTATTAATCCTCTAGCTACACACACAGTTTATGCTGAGGGTAATATGGAAACCATTACTAAAAATATACCTATCGATATCTCTAGAACCCTTGGCATCATGGAGAATGTCTTCATCAGAGCGGACTGTTCCCCTGAAGAGATTCAAATCTATATAGATTTATTTAAATAATTCCGCGACATTTTTGCCTGGTCTTACGAGGAAATGCCAAGCATCAATCCAAGAATAGTTGAACATGAAATCACGACTTACCCTAACGCCAAGCCAGTCCGACAGAGGTTTTGTCCGGTCAATCCTCGAAAAGCAGCAGCTATTAAGGTTGAAGTAGAGAAACTACTCAAAGCTAGTTTCATCTACCCCGTCCAGTTGATTCAATGGGTGTCAAATCCCATTTCGGTCAACAAAAAATAGGGAACGATTCACGTATGTACATACTTTCATGATCTGAATAAGGCCTATCCAAAGGATAATTTCCCCACCCCATTCATTGACTAGATTTTCGATGAATGCGCAGGTTGTGAGGTCTTTTCTTTCATGGATGGTTTTTTGGGATACAATCAGATACAGATCAAATCTAAGGACCATCATAAAACAACTTTTATCTGTCCATGGGGTACATTTTCTTATCGGAAGATGCCCTTTGGCCTAAAGAATGTTGGAGCCACTTTTTAGCGAGCCATGTCTTTTTCTTTCCACGATCTCAAACACATAGTCGAGGCTTATCTCGATGATTTAGCGTCACGATATTGAAAGAGAGTTGATCATCCCACACACCTTCGACTTATCTTTGAGCGATGTTTCTACTACCAGATTCGTTTGAATCCAAACAAATGCAGTTTTTGCATGACGTCGGTCCGTCTATTAGGTTTTATAGTTTCAACAACAAGGATCATGGTCGATCCTCTAAAGGTTGAGATGATACTTCAATTGCCTCCCCCATGCACAATACCACAGCTTCAGAGTTTACAGGGAAAAGCCAATTTTCATCGGCGTTTTATCGCAAACTATGTCGAGATCACAAAAGGGTTTATGCGTTTATTGAAGAAGGACATTTGTTTTCATTGGGACGAAGTCACTTAATGTTCTTTCGAAGCGTTGAAATGTGCCCTCATGCCTGCCCCTCTACTTTGGCCACCCAACTATAATAAATATTTTTTATTATATTTGGTTGCAACAAAGTCGACCATCAGTATGGTATTGGTTAAGGAGGATGATTTACTGGAAGAACATGTCATTTATTACCTGAGCTGAGACCTGGTTGGACCAGAACTTGACTATTCACACATTGAGAAACTTGCATTGGTAGTAGTACATGCTATCCAACAGTTCCGTCACTATATTTTGTTTCGCAAGAGCACCGTCATTGCCGTGGTGAATCTATTTCAATATGTGTTGACACGACGGGTAATTGGTGGAAAGATCAGTAGATGGATAGTTATCCTCCAGGAATTTGACTTAGATTTTGTGTATGCAAAATCTAAAAAGTCGTTGGTCTTTGCCGAACTTATATCGGAACTTTTGGTCAATTTAGGTGATGTTACACTCGAAGAATCACTGATTAAAGGAGATATTTTCTTGATTTCATCTTCGGACCCCTGGTATGGATCTATACTATTCTATCTCCAAAATTTGAAGTGCCCCGCCTCTGGTTCTCGTGATGAGCATCGATGTATACGCCATTAGGAAAAAAACTATCTTATTCTCAAAGACACTTTGTATCGTCGAGGTGTAGATTGCATCCTCCATTGGTGCCTTACTCATGAAGAAGCAGAACTCGTTCTTAACGACTGCCACACTGGAGCATGTGGTGGCCATTTTTCTAGGTTGGCAACAACCCAAAACATTCTACGAGTCGGTTACTATTGGTCAACGTTAATCAAATATTGTGTTGAATCAGTCAAGAAGTGCCACCCGTGTCAGATCTTCTCTTGAAAGATGAGGGCACATCCCGCTCCTATGTTTCCCGTCATTACTGTTGGCCCCTTCACTAAGTTGGGGATTGATTATACTACATGTAACCCAACTAGGGGGCACCGTTATATCATTGTATCAATAGAATACTTTACGAAGTGGGTCAAAGCTATGCCAACATTCAAAGATGATGGAGAGACATCAACTCTCTTCTTGTTTAATCATATAATGGCAAGGTTCGACGTCCCGAAAGAGATTTTCATTGACCATGGAAGTCACTTTCAGAACAAAACGATGTCTGAATTAACATCAAATCTTGGGTTGAGGCAAGAACACTCATCACTTTATTACCCACAAGCGAATGGTCAGGTGGAAGCTGTGAATAAGTCTCTCAAGACCATTCTACAACGAACGATCAATTCAGCCAAGTCAAATTGGCATTTTATGTTGTATTCGACATTGTGGGCCTACTGAACGTCTGTAAAGACTGCCACTAGTTTCTCACCTTTTCAACTCATTTACGGGTTGGAAGCAGTCTTGCTTATAGAATGCCAGATCCCGTCTCTTAAGTTGGAAGTACAGTTATTTCTAGACACTTCACTGCTTGAGGAACGCTTGCTATATCTCGAGTAGCTCAATGAGCAACGACGTGATGCAGCGTTGGCTTACAAGGCTCATAAGGAAAGAGTCAAGTGCTAGTATGATTGGTCTGTTCGTCCTCGGATTTTCTTTGAAGGTGACCTTGTCCTTATCTATGACCAAGATAAGGACCCCCTGGGGCAGGCAATTTCAAACCCATGTGGTTCGTACCTTTCATCATGAATGAGATATTAAAGAAGGGCGCTTATCGTCTGGTTGATTTTGAAGGGAACGCTTTAGCAGATCCTAGAAATGGGCTCTATCTCAAGAAGTATTACTCGTAGGTGGGTCACCTTGGGTGACTTCTTGTACATATGTATAGTTCTTATACATTTTAGTTTTTGTCTTTTTTATTTTATTTTATGGACGTGTCGTTTTTTATGTTATATTTTTCACTATGGCAGATGTCAAGTGAATTAGACGTGTTCATGGGATTTGCGAACGGTGCTAGCCGACACACTCAGAGGCTTGCTTCTACAGCTTGGGTGATCTTCACACCTCAAGGTCGATTACTATCTTATGGAGGTATCTGTTTAGGTGACTCCACACATAATGTCGTCGAATACAATGCAGTAATAGAGTTTCTTTGTGATGCTCTTTCGCACAATATCTCTCACCTCCGAAAACTACTTAGACGCACAACTGGTTGTGTCCTAGTTAAATGGGGTTTACCACATCTATGATCCTACTCTACATCAATGATTCCTTATTGTACGTCTCTTAGAACATTTTTTTGATTACATTACATATATCCATGTTCCCAGGAGATTGAATCAAATGACAGATACTCTAGTTAATCAAGTATTAGATTGGCATATTGCACACATGTAAGAAAAAGAACACACATACACATGTAAATACATTTGTAAATAAATGTAATCCATAAGACAAAAAGATATATATATATATATATATATCAAACGTGTCAAAGTACATAGGTGGGTGCAAGCTCCTAAAAAGTAATGAGTCTGGTATATAATGCAGAGCTTATGCCCTCAAAAAATATACAAAGAGTGCCCTCGTCACATATATGGTCCCACCCTAAGCTAAGCACGTGGCCTATTGGCCCTGCCATAATGGACTACAGAGTTTTCCAAACGTCGAAACAATTGGACCCAAGTTTGAGGCACCCCAACCACATGAGGCTACATAGATGGAAGGAGATCCTCAATCTTGGCCACAGGCATAGTATGGGTGAGTGCGGTCAGGTTCTGCTCCACTCATCTCAAAACTCTCCTAGCCTCTCTGGTTGGAGGTACCCCTGCTACTGCTGGTCCAAAAAATGCTAGTACTGCCTTTGGTCATGGATGACACCTGCTCCGTGCAAAATCAATTAGATGCACTGGTCCCACATATGTACATAACATATACGTAGTTTTTAGGTGCTCTGGTACACGTAAAAATAATATATTACCTAGCTCTCCTTGCTCTACTCTGGGAGGTATGGGCATGTCAGGATCTATGGAGAATTTGATCTCGACATAGGGGTAGTCCTCTATAGCCAGAATCTGTCGAGGCCACCAGCCGAAAAAAGTATCATCGAAGGCCTCAATGGTCCTCCCTCCCCCCTATTGTGGCAAAAAAACTGCCCATATGCACATTGCTGGGTAGGAGGCCACATGCCCTTCTACTATCTCTCATGGAATAAGTACCCTCTCGAAGAAGAAAAAGCACAAAATAGTCCTGAACCTGAAGTTCTTGTTGTTTCGCCCATGACATTCTGTGAGTTGTCTCTTCATGCACTCTAGCATGGTCGTACTCCAATCAAACACTTGTGCATTTAAGCACTATACTGCACAATGCATATACCCCTAGGAGGCCTGATGTAAAGCTAAATTAGAAGGAAGTTTGGCTATGAGGACCGAATCCAAATTAAGGGTTTGAAAGGTACACAACTTACAATTGGAATAACATTTTATTGGAAGATATATTTTTCATGATTCAAAATTTGTGATAAAGAGGAAAAATAATAGAATTAGTATTTTTTCACATGGCTCCAAGGGATCCTACAAATATTACTTTACCCACTAAACCTCTAGAGAGCTCAACCGTGAATCAAGATGAAATCAAAGAGATTTATAACCAGATGGACAAGAATATCATTGAAAATAGGGAACATATGGAGAAGAATATGGATGAAAATAAAAAGGAAATACAAAATTCCATGTCTTTCATGTTCTTTCAGGCTCTAGATGAGAGACTCCCTAAAGGAGATATCGAAATGCAAGGAACTCATGAAAACAAAGGTAGTATTCAGGTTGAGCAACCTGTTAATAATTTTGGTCAAAATTATGGAATTGTAGAGAGGACATATTAGAGTACTACAAGCTAAAATGTCAGACTCAGAAGGGCCAATATTGCAAAAATAAATTAGAAGGAAGGTCGACTATGAGGAAAGACTCCAAATTAAGGGTTTGAAAGGTACATACCTTACAATTGGCATAATATTTTATAGGAATAAGTATTTTGGGTGATTCAAAATTTGTGATAAAGAGGAAAAATAAGAGCATTAGTATTTTGTCACATGGCTCCAAGGGATCCTCCAAAAATTACTTCACCCACTAAACCTCCAGAGAGCTCAACCACGACTCAAGATGAAATTAAAGAGATTTATAACCAAATGAAAAAGAATATAATTGAAAGTAGGGAACATATGGAGAAGAACATGGGTGGAAATAAAAAGGAAATACAAAATTCCATGTCTTCCATGTATTTCATGCTCTAGATGAGAGACTCCCTAAAGGAGATATCAAAATGCAAGGAACTAATGACAACAAAGGTAGTATTCAGAATGAGAAACCTGCTAATAATAAGAAATTTTCAAGTGGATTTATCTCTAATAGTGGAGTTAACTATGGTGGGGGTCATAAATTCAACTCTCCCAAGATTGAATTAAATAAGTTTGATGGAACAAAGGTCTTTACTTGGGTGAACCAAATAGAGAAATATTTTGAACTACATAATATTATAGATGATGAGAAAATGATTCACATAGAAACTTTGAACTTTGAGATAAAACCATGTCAATGGTATCAATGGGTAGTTAAAACAAAGCCCCCTTTTTATCATTATACATGGGGTCTACAAACAAGAGACTTAGAAGAAAAATATGGGAAAGTTTGGGAACATGACTACTTCAATCAATTCACAATAATGAAGCACTTAGGTGATATTGAAGATAATAATTCAGAATTTTAGGTATTGGCCACAAGGCTGGATGACATAAGTGATGAAAAAATGTTGCAAGCTTACATGGGTGGATTAAAACAAGACATTAAACATGATATTTTCTTAAAACATCCTGTAAACATTATGGAAGTTATGCAATCTTCTTGTCATATTCAAGCCAAGAGTAAGGCTACACACAAGCCTACCATGGGAGCATATACATGAAGCGTAGATCATTTTGGGGTTCATAAGACAACTGTACCTCAACCGACAAGGTTGACGCCTCAAAAAATATATGAAAGAAGAGAAAAGGGACTATGTTTCAATTATGAAAGCAAGTATAGTAAGGGGCATAAATGCAGTGAGAATAAATTATTCTGCATAGACAATGAAGAGGAAGAAGATCAAGAATTGGAACCTGTTAACACATAAGATTGTATGGGTCGAACAATTCACCTTGGTTTTATTTTTGAGTCATAAGGTTTAAAGGACATAGGTTTTGAGTCTTTAGTTTATATTCATAAAGTTAGATTTGGTTTCAAAATGAATAAGTTTATGTCTAGACTTGGTCTAAAGTTTGAGCTATGTGATTGTTTTTATGACAAGGATCATGTCAAGGAGGATTTATGTAACACCCTAGGTTTTTGAACCCCCATTTTAAATAATGTATTGTTACAATGATCAGAGGCCAGAGTTCCCAAACAATTATTGAAGGGCCAGTATGCCCAAGAAATGTAATGTTTTGATCATTAATAATAATAAATACATTGTTGGCTGCTAGACAGACAAGTACTAGAGTTATAAGGGGCTATGATTCCACAAGAGAGGGAGCTTGAGGGACTAAGTGTTTATTCCTATTTTTTCTTATTACCCTTTTTGTATAAGGGAGGGGATCGGTTATGTGAAATTCTTGGGGAAGGCCAGGAGTTTCTTGTTTTCCCCACGAGGTTACTTATGTTGGTGTTGAGCTCTCAACACACCCTAAAAAGCCTCTACCAAATTTTACTTTTTGGGTACCACTTAATCTTTTGGTATTGTCTAATTCAGAATGATGTTGTCTTCGCTTATGGGGAAAAAAAGTAATCGCCAACGACCGATCCCATAAAATCATTTCGGCATCGACGATTTATGAGTAGATAAACTTGTAATGAGCGTAAAATGTTTTCCAGGCCACCAACTCTCGAAACTTTTCAGCATCAACGAAATTCCAAGAAGCTATCCCAAGGAAAAGGATGCGATAAGTTCATCCCCGGTCACTGACCCCTGACATCTATTCGGAATCGGCGATTCCGAGGCTTGGTTAGGGAGCATGTAACTGAAAGAAGGTTACCACCTCTATTGGCACTCGTGAGTCAAGTCACTAGTCTTTATTTGCTACAGGTCACGCTAGAACCATCTGACGAAAGTAATCGGCATCGACAATTTTCTTTTTGTAAAACAAAAGGGTATCAACAAAAAATCTCGTAGCTCTGCGTCGATCCCTGACTTCCCCATTCAGGGAGTGACACGATGGGACATTTTAGCTCTAAGATACGCTAAATATGATGCATTTAATCGATTTATTAATTCCAAGATCATGCATTAGTTTCTAATTCGTGCACAAAGAAAAATGACCGTTTTAGCCTGTAGATACCATGCATCTCCCTCCGCGCCTCCACCGTCAACTTACGTAAAATTGATTACAGAGAAATGGCGGTAAGTAGTTTTAAATTTCGTCCCATTACTTGTATTAGCAGCTTGATGCGATTGGTAAGTTCTCTCTCGTTATATTATCCTAAATTATTATAAGCCAAAGCATTCTGCGTGCAAAGAAGTCCGGAACGTCTAGAGGAGCAAGACGAACGACCCACAGAAGGAATCCAAGGTATAGTGAGTATTAAACAATAGATTTTAGCAAGTATACAGGTATGTACCAGTCTGGTTTTGTTGTTTCCACCTCACATGTAAATTAGGATCTAATATTACTCTATATGCTGGCCCTAATTGAACATCTTCGGTTGCAAGAATGATGTCTCCAAAGAAAGATACCACTAGGAAATATCCTAGAGCCCCAAAGCTGCAAGAATCAGAATCAGGAGAGGGCTCCTCCCCAGCCATTGCAAGAAAATTGGAATTCACTTCCAAGATAGCACCCATCATCAAGTCAATCACCAAAGAAGCCCTCGCTCAGCCCCCAACCTTTGGGGACACAGAGATGAACATTGTGACCAAGACAATATTCCCGCGATGGGAAGACCTGTTCAGGAAAATCAAGCACAGAGAATTTCCAGACTATGCCCCGCATAGCGATCCTGACACAAGGAAGCTAGACGATGAGGTCTTCATCAACATTCGCAAGGCTTACCTACACATGGTGGCGAGAAGGACTCCGGTATTCCCTTGCATTGAAATTTTGAAATGGCTCATTGATCACATTGATTCACAAAAGTGTGTAATTAATGATGATAATGGTCAAATTGCCAGGGTTTTCCTCCCAGTGGAAGTCCAAAATTATTACAAGCTCAAGGAGCCAGATGAATGTTTGAACAAGGATTTTGTTATGAAGTTTTATCAGAAGCATGACACCAGCAAAATCATGGTGTCCTGGTGGAGAGAAGACAAAAAATTCACCAACCGAAACTCCGACTGGTACCCGACGACCAACCTCAGAAAACCTGATATCTATCTAATGGCTCTCCTTTGCCGGTTGCATGGAGAGAAATATTGCTCTAGGTTTTCAGAGGCTTGGATGCCTTTGGATTATACTGTCGCCATCTCCGGAACAAGCTTCAACTAGGGTGCTATCATCTCCAAAATCCGTAGCACCTGCATTCTACAAACTCGACAGCCGAAGGAAGGAGAAACTCCTGCCTTCTACATGGCATATTATCTATTGGATGTCATCTGTGCAAGAAATTCCTTCGCCAGTATGAACCTGAGCTGGCACGCTTCCGAGCTCCCGGTCCATGTCTACTTCGGCATTTTGTGGGAGAACATGTATAAAAGATCCTACTCTCTCATTTGTGACCAATTTATTGCACCTATTCATTTTTTACTATTCAAGAAAGAGTGCCCAAGGATGTTTGATGCGGCCAAAAAAGTTATATCGAAAGTTGGTCACTGGTACCTGGATGAGAACGAAACCTACATTAGGGTTTTCAGTGCCACTAGAGCACCACATTTGCTAACTATATATGTCTCCGAACGGATGGTACTAGGAGAAATATGTTACCAAACTATCTTGCATGGATACAACAACACTTTGGTGAAGGATAAGAAGCGGACATTCATACCCTATGGGTTTCATATTAGCTTCTACCAGGTTAAAGACACTGTGCATGCCAAGCAAGAGGGTTTAAGTCAATTGGAATTTTGGTTCCAGACATGACGTTTTCGCAAGCACGATCCCAAGGGAATCGTCTCGAAACATACATCACAAGTATCATCCTGTTGGCATTATTCCCACGACTAGTTTGAGGATGAAATTTTCACTTAAAACGCTCAAGACTGGGATGAGGTGGTGGCAAGAGTGTTTGATCCTAGAGTAACGAAGTTTAAGGCCATGAGTTGGTAAGAGAAAATGACTTCCTTGGAGAAAGCAAGGCAAGAAATTCTTAGGACTAGGAAAGAAAGGGTAACATTCGAATCGACCGAAATGATTGAAACTCCCCAAGAAGCCCCTGTACAGAACTAGAATTTTCTCGAAACTCCAGGTGCACTGGAAAGAGGGACGCTCTTGATCCAACATGCTCAACAAATGATGGATCTGGCATTGAATGATCCAGCCCTCTTATCAAATGTTCCAACCAGTAACCCAGAAGAGAGCCCAACAAGGGTAGGTAGCTCCGAGCTCACAGACCCCGGTAACATCAACGGGTTAGATGACCCTGAATCCACATTTTTGCCATTCGATTCACTGGCAGGCGTGATGATTCAATCAGAGCCGGGCTGGGTGTCGGTCAAAACAAGTGTGCCTAACCCTCTGACTGAGTTCATAAATATATACAGTGATGATGAGAGCCCGAAGGCATCTGTTAAGCCCTAATGTTGGCTCATTACCCCTTAATTGGGGCATATTATATTAGTAATTTTATTTTATTTATGTCGGATTTAGGCCATTAGTTGTATTTATACCTCCTAGTCTCCTATATATACCAATGAGATATTTTCATTTTGAATCATCT
>CBVK0100352677.1:0-20734 GCA_900067695.1 Picea abies
TATTCTTATTATAAGCAATATTGTTACAGGAAAGGGCCTTCTGTTTTCTTTTTATTTTATTCTTAAAGTTAAAATTTCTCTTTCTGAAGACCAAATTGAAACAACATTAAAATCTCTTGCTAAATCATTTTCATACTGGTACTGTTCCTCAATGACTGTACCTGTAGCAACTCGACCTAATATTCAACTTGGATTATCTAATCAAATACATATCGCTTTAAATATTTTTGACACAATCCTTAAAACTACGAACACCCAGGAGGAATTGGAACATTCATGGGCAGCCATTGAACAAGATATTACTACCCAGGAACAGTTGGAAGCTAGATAGCGAGAACGTAGGAATCCTCATTAGTTTCCTAGACCGAAGGTTAGTGTAATCTTTCATCAACCTTTATCATACTTTCGGATGCCTTGACACTGTACTTTTAAGCCTTAAGTACAGACTCAAGAACAACATCTTTCTGGCGCCGTTGCCAGGGAACGAAGTTACGAAATCTTTTCCTTGGGAAAACGACAAATTATTTCGTTGATAGTGTTACTCTTTGATAGTGAACATAGAGTACACACAATTTTAAGGATTTTTAATCTTTCACTTGGAGACTCCACTGAAACACAAACTGGCATCTAGTAGAAGGCATACCAGACAGAACCCGAATGGCAAGCCGATTACACCTGTTAATAATCCTGAAAAAATTTTAAGAGCGAGAGGCTCGTTTGAGGCAACCGATTCAGTCAAAAAACTCGAGAACCCACTTTTAAAGACTAAATGCCCTTCAGAACCTCCTACTTCCTACAGCCCTTTGTCTGATATCCAAGATCCAGAAACAAACTACTCGGAATTTAGGAATGAGCCACATCAGACATTTCCATCTATAAACAAGGGAAAAGGTCCTTTAGAAAGATCGTTGTCATTTGACATACCAACCTTTTTTCAACGGGACTTCCCAGTTTCACCTGATTCAAAAGAGTGTGTTACACCCTCTTTTCCCACTCCCAAGTCAATGGATGGAGTCGGAGGAGGAGGTGGGTGATGACTGAATGTCCCTCCTCCCGGAGTGTTTGCAAAAGTAGCAGTTAGATATGCTTCCTTGGTTTTACCTGTTCCCCTCCATGATTTACCTGACAACTACATCAAAAATCTTCCTAAGTTCACTGGGGAAGGAGATCTAACCACAGCCGAGCATATAAACTTTTTTGACCAGTTCGTAGATATCTGTGGTATCGAACACGAGGATGTCTATTCGAGATTACTTGTCCAGACCTTCGAAGGACAGGTCCGAACTTGGTTTCGGAGTCTTCCTGCAGCTTCTATTCGGACATATGACGCCTTGGAAGATGCTTTCTTCAGACAATGGGGAGAGCGAAAGGATCACTTGTATTATCTTACCGAGTTTGGGTCCCTAAAGAAAAAGAACTCAGAAACTGTTATGGAATTTATTCTGAGATTTAACAAACTTTATAATAAAATTCCAGCCACTGTTAAACCTTCCAAACCCTCAGCCAAAGTAACTTTTGCGGGAGCTTTCGAACCTGATTTTGCATTACTTTTGCGAGAAAGAATATGAGCCACATTAAATAGAATGCAAGATGATGCTGTCGAAATTGAATCTAATATGATGGCTTCAGGTAAGTTAAAGGATAAATTAGAAACAATCAACTATGATAATAGACGCTATAGGGAACTAGCGGGTCCTTCCGGGTCAAATAGATACACTAACAACATAGTGGATGATATGGCCCGAATAATTAAAGATCTGTCTAACAAAATCTCTAGGATGGAGTTGGATCAGGCTAAAGCTAATTCTTCTAACAAAAGGGACTTCAGGAGAAACCCAAATTCCCAAAATCAACAGAGGAAAATAAAGAATGAAGATAAAAAAATACAAGCTCCACTAAAAAACGAAAATTTTATAGGAGCAAGTGACCTCCAAGATTTTGGAGATTCGGAAGATGAAGTTGCATGTTTCGGTGATGAATGTTCGCAACCATTTCTGACTAGGGAAGACTATGAGAAATCCTTAAATACTCCTCAACCGTCTAATGAATAAGAAGAAGGTGATCATACTGACCTCTGCGTATCTCAACCAGAAACAAAAATAATAGCGGCTGATTTTCAACCCAGATACAATCTGAGATCAAAAAATAAGCCCACCTCAACTGACCAACCTAAGAAAATCCTGCCAAGGGGTCAATCTCATAAACCTCCTTTGGAAGAGACATTGTTACCCAGCAATAGAGTCAAGATAACAAAGACTCAAGAATCTATTAGCGATATTTCTTGTAAGGGGGGCTAGAACGCAAAAGAAGGGGTTAAAAACCCACTTATCCAAAGTTTTGGGTGATAATGTGCCCGCGGTAAGAAACAAGCAAGTCCGAGCGGTCCAAATTTGTTCGCCCAGATCAATGGTGCATATTGGATTCTGGACCCCCCCCCCCCCCCCCCCCCCCCCCCGCCTTTCTACCTTTAAGCGAGGGGGGGGTCCGGAATCGGGGGCGCACCTCTCCAACGGTCCAGATTCGCACGCCCGGATCAACGGCGATGAAAGCAATTCCGGACCCCCCCCCCGCCTTTCTACCTTTAAGCGGAGGGGGGGGGTCCGGAATCATGGATGCAGCTTTCGACGACTGAAATCTTAGTGCCCAGATCAACGGCTCAGGCGTGGCCCCGACCTTCTCTGCTGCCTTGTCTTTAACCCGCATGGGCCCGTCTCCCATCGTGTCATCTCCCTTCCTGCCTGTCCCGTGCAGCCATGTGTCATCTATCCACCTCCCCTATTTAGTCCGCGTGGTCCATATCACTTCTCATCATCCATTTACCACTCACCACATATCCTATTCCCTCCATGCCAACTTCCCACTAAAAGCGTGTCCCCTACGTCAACACTCTGGTCCCCTGCGTTCATTCCTTTTGCCGAGGGTCGTCCCATCAACCCTCCTCACCTCCCTATCTATTCAAGCCTTGTCCACATAATCCGACGCCACCACCCCTGTCATGCGCCTCATCCTTCACACTGGCCTCTACGCCTACCCGTCCTCCCAAGCTGTTCAATTATTCCAGGTGGCGGCGTGAGGAGTATTCCATATCCCAAAATGCTGAGTTGGTTGGGCCATTCTCAATCCCAAGAAGCAGTTATTGAAGCAGTTGGTGGTGGTTAGATATCGCCTCCGCCATAATGGGAAAGAATGGCCATGAATTTAAGGCACATTGATTCGTCGTTGGAACTGTCAAAGAGTCAGATTGCGTCTGACATAAGTTGCACAATCTTTCGGAGGTTGACTGTCAGAAAGCCATGCAGATGCAAAGATTTCAATGCTATGTCTCAATTTTGTTGTTGTTGTTAGTTTGAGTATATGAAGGCATTTTATCCATTTTTGTATCGATCGATGGTAGAGCTAAGCTCATGACTGTAAAGTTTCAGCAAACATTCTGGTTTTCTGGTTATGCCTCTGTGTTTGAGACTTCTTGGTTTATGACAAACAGTTCTTCTTTTTCCATCTTTGTTTCATCTTACGTCGGAGAGTTCACAGTTGAATGATTCACATAGATTGTTGCATTTATGTTATGATAAATGATTTGTCGTGAAATCTTTGTATTCTCTGGTTTTGTGTGTTTGAATATAAAGAGACTTTGTGTTTGAACGCTTTCTCCTCCATTCTGTTACAAACTTGATGTCTGTGATAGACCCTTGCACTCTTCTTAAGAAAGTCTTCCACCTACTCACCCTTTTACTGCAACTCACTGTTTGGAGTTTATCAAGACCTCACTTGTTCATGCATGCCTGGTCCAGTTTCTGAGTTGAGACAGTACTGGTTTGAGTTTCCTTCTGTTTGATCACCCCTTCAAACAAATCGTGACATTAAAACTGATGGGTGTCGGGCTCTACTCCTGCAAGCAATCCAAGAGTGACTTCCGTCGCCAACATTTCTGGCGCCATTGTCGGGGACGATGTTGAAGATATTCCCTGGGATTGAACGACAAAGATTAATCTGATTCTGAAGGTGCATCAGATATCAGAACTTGAAGATTGCTACTGTGCAACTGGCGAATCCTCTGTGACAACTCCGCTGGGGAGAACCTATTCTATCAACTGTGGCTTCGAGAGGCAAACACACGAGGTCTAATCCACACCTGCCTTTAGCTACACCAGGAGCTGACTGGGAAGCAGTGCACAGAAAGGGAAAGAGCTCTGCAAAAGAAGTGTCCATCGCCGAAACAGGTTATGTGCCTTCCCCCTCTGTAAGAACTCCATTGTCTTATTCTCAACTTCCTAGTCATCCTTCCTCTGAGGTTTCCCGTTTTCTGAATTTCGGGAGTGTTCCTACTGAGTTTTCTCCTCCTGGTCTAGTATCAGAGGAAGAGATCCTTGTCACTCCCCCTTCCCTGGAAGTTGTTCCTCATCACAGACCTCAAGCTTCAAAAGATTTCACTACTCCTCCTTTTATTACTACTGTTGCACGGAAAGAAGTATCTGCACACTCAGGACCCTTGGCCCTCTCTCTGTTTCCTCCATTGTCTCCTCCAAGAAGCTCTTTTCTGACATCTCCGGTGCATACTCCTTCTCCTCTGAGTTCTCCTCAACCTACTATCCCTATGGATGGTGTTAATCCCCCTCTGAATAGAATGGATGCCATAGTCGCTGCCAGGTATGCTCCTTTAGTCCTGCCCCATCCTATGAATCCTCTCCCTGCTAGAGACTACTTGAAGTACATGCCCAAATTCACTGGGGAGGGGGACATAACTAAAAAAGAGCACTTGGTTGCTTTTTACAGTTATGCATACAACCTCAATATTGAGAATGAAGATGTTTGGATGAGAGTCTTTGTCCAGAGCTTGGATGGTGAGGTTAGAAAGTGGTTTAGGGGACTGGCCCCTGGATATATTGTTGACATTGAAGCCTTGGATAATGTTTTCTTGAGACAGTGGGGGGATAGGAAAGATTACATATATTACATGAAAGAGTTTGGGTCTATGAAGAAGTAGGAAGGAGAGTCTATTTTTGACTTCTCTAAAAGGTTCAATAAGATGTATAACAAGATTCCTACAAAGATAAAGCCTTCAGAAGCCTTTGCTCAAATTTCATATGCTAGCACATTTGACCTTGATTTATGTCTCATATTAAGAGAAAGAAGAGCCACCTCTTTAGCTCAGATGCAAGATGTAGCTATAGAAGTGGAATCCAACATATTGGCAACTGATAGGATGAGAAACCAGGCCGACACAGACAGAAGAAAGGAAAGGTCGGAAGCCTCAACTTCCAACCCATCATTGTCCCACCCTCAAGTAAATGAGCTGACCCAAGTAATGAACTTCCTTAAAGAGGAGGTGGAAAGATTGAAGGTGGAAAGAAATCAAATGTATAAGGGCCCTCAAAACACCAAAAATAAAGGGGGTTTCAAAAGGCCAAATAATATTGCCCCCCCCGACTATGCACAGAGGAAGAGACAGAGAAGACCAAAGGATTCAGGCTCCCTTCCAGAACAATTTTGTAGATGAGGAGCAAGAAGGGGAAACAGATGAGCTTGAACCTAAAATCGACTCTGTAGAAGTCACTCCTCCTTTCCCCCATCTGACCCAGTCTTCTTACAAAGAGTCCCTCATGGATGGTCAGTTGAATGAGTTGAGCAAAGGAGACAAAGCTAGCAGCGGTCGAGGCAGATACAGCCTGAGGTCTGACAAAAGGGCAGTAGCACTTGACATTCCTAAGCCTTCCAATAGAACAGAGAAACCTGCTAATGAAGTAGCAGACAAAGGTAAGAAGGCCCAACCCCTCTCTCCCATTGTCCAAAGTCATGTTCCTAAAATTAGAGAAAATCCAAAGCTTACATCCTCTTTTAATTTCGAGCATGAGATTCAAAAGATCAGAATCCCTGTGCCCCTCACTGAGTTAATCAAACATGGCGAATTCAAGAAACGCTTCTCAGAACTTTTGAAATCTGAAGCCTCATACCCTCTCACAGACTCCATAAACCTCCAAGATGAAAGGCCTACAGTTGTCCTAGGTCCCATGGTAGAAGACAGAGATGATTCATCCCCTCCCTTCTACACCTCCCTGAACATACATGACAAGGTACTGCATAATTGCCTTATGGATTTAGGGGCTTCCCACAACCTCATGCCCAAAGCCATCATGGAAGAATTAGGACTGGAAGTCACCCGAGCCTATCATGACCTCTATTCTTTTGACTCCAGGAGGGTCCAGTGTTTGGGAGTGATGAAGGACCTAGTAGTCTCTTTGTTTCAGCTACCCATGAAGAGTATGGTCATGGATATTGTAATAGCCGATGTCCCCCCTAAGTTTGGCATGTTGTTGTCAAGATCCTGGATAAAGAGATTGGGGGGAACCTTGCATATGGACCTCACATATGCCACCATTCCAGTCTTTGGAGGGGAACATAGGAGACTGTACAGAGAAGCCCAGCTAGCCTACATTTTCAGTGACGAGGCAAACCCTACCAATCATCCCATCTATGCCTTGGACACTGATTTAGGCTCCAATTTACTACAGCTCACCCACACCCCTGAATCTTCTTTGCATATCAGAAAGTAGCCCATCCTTAATCAAGAACCCTCCCCTTCAACTTCCTCTATTTGGAAGATGTTCTTTGATGGAGCTTCCTCCAATATGGGTGCAGGTGCCGGAGTGATATTTATATCACCTTGTCATGAGACCATCTCTTTGTCATACAGGCTGGAATTTGAAGTCACCAACAATGTGGCAGAGTATGAAGCTCTGGTTCTAGGGTTGAGAGCTACAAAGGAAATGGAAATAAGGGAGATAGCTGTGTTTGGGGATGCAGAATTGATAGTCTAGTAGGTCAAATTTTTTTATCAGACCAAGCATCCTCGACTCAGGAATTACAGGAACGAGGTATGGGACCTTGTGGATAATTTCTTCCTAGATTTTAACATCTATTACATCCCAAGGGAGGAAAATGCCTCGGCCGACTGTTTATCTTTCACAGCTAGTGTGCTCGAAGTTCCCACATCGCCCACTGCCGGGTCTGATGTTGAAATAAAATACAGACCTTCTATACCAGACAATGTCAAACACTGGAAGGTATTTGAAGATGATCAAGAAATTGAGAAATTTCTCCAGTCCATTGATGACTTTTCCACCATGCACATAGATGAGAATCCTGAAGAGGAAGATGACCATCACCCTGGGGAATTTGTGAATAAGATTGTTGATCACCAGATCATTCAGCTACCGAGCAATCACATTCCGAGAGGACTGATCCCGTTAGAAATATTGTTCGACGGGAACGATGTGGCAGTAAAAGGTAAGGTTTCAGGTGATGATGATGACACAGCTGAATGTAACATAGGCACACCTGAGGAGCCAAAATTTATCAAGTTGTCAAGAAGTTTGACCGAAGGGTAGAGGATAGAATATATCAAGTTGCTGAAAGAGTTTGCTGATGTGTTTACATGGACCTACAAAGACCTCAAAACGTATGACACATCAGTCATCGAGCACAAGATCCCACTAAAATATGAGGCTAAGCCGTTCAAACAGAAGCTGAGATAGATAAATCCCATGTTGCTACCTATCATGGAGAAAGAGGTAAAGAAGTTGTTGGATGCCCAGATCATTGTCCCCTTGAGATATTCTGAATGGGTGGCCAATTTGGTCCCGGTGAGAAAGAAAAGTGGAGAAATCAGAATCTGTGTCGATTTCAGGAACCTGAACAGAGGTTCGAGGAAGGACAATTATCCCCTGCCCAACATGGAACACATTTTACAGAGGGTCACTCGTGCATCCAGGATGTCCATGATTGATGGTTTCTCTGGATATAATCAGATATCGGTCATGCCTGAAGACAGAGAAAAAACAACCTTCATCACTCCTTGGGGCACATTCATGTATGCCAAAATTCCTTTTGGACTGATGAATGCAGGAGAAATGTTTCAGCAAACCATGGACATAGCCTTCATTGGGGAGAAGGAACAGTTCATAGTGATATATTTGGGTGACATCACAGTCTTCTCTAAGACTGATAAAGAGCACAGTTGCCACTTAAAGAGGGTTTTCCTGAAGTGTCGGAGGTATGGCCTATCTTTAAACCCAAAGAAATCATTGTTTTCTATGAAAGAGGGGAAGATGTTAGGTCACATAGTGTCAGCAGAGGGAGTAAGGATTGACCCAAGCAAGGTGGAAGCGATTCAGGCCCTGTCGCTTCCCCGGTCTAAGAAAGAAGTTCAGGCATTTTTGGGGAAGGTCAACTTTCTGAGGAGGTTCGTCTCAAACTTCGTCGAGCTGATGAAAAACATTACATCCATGCTCAGGAAGGGCCATGAAATAAAGTGGACTACTGAGTCCAGGGGATATTTTTCCCAGATAAAGAAAGCATTGACTGAGGCACCTGTGCTAATCAGTCCCGATTATTCTAAGGATTTCTTGATTTTCTCATTTGCTTCTGATGACTCAATAGCAGCGGTCCTATTGCAGAGAAATGTTCAAGGGAGAGAGCAGCCCATTGCCTTCTTCAGCAAGGCATTGAGAGATGTTGAGCTCAGATATGAGATCATGGAAAAGCAGACCTATGCATTGGTGAAGGCTCTCAAAGCTTTCAGAATCTACATTTTGCACTCAAAAATCACTGCATATGTCCCTTCAACTTCTGTGAAGGACATCCTTATACAACCCAACATAGATGTGAGAAGGGGCAAATGGATAGCTAAGATCCTCGAATTTGACCTGGAAATTAAGCCCACCAAGATGATAAAGGGGCAAGGTTTGGCCAAGTTGTTGGTTGAATCCAATTACAAATCCCTGGAGATTAACTGCATCAATGAGCAAGCCGAGTCATCTAGCAGTAATTCCTAGGTCACCATATCACTAGCAGCATGTCCCTGGTACAGGGACATCTTGTACTTTCTACAGGAATTAAAGCCCCCTGACGGACTGGGAAAGAGTAGGGCCAGAGATTTAAAGCTCAAAGCGGTCAAATACTACCTTATTGACCGAGCCTTGTATTGGAGAGACCCTCTGGGGATATTATTAAAATGCCTAGACCCATTGCAAGCTTAGAAGGTGACATTCGATTTTCATAGCAGTCTCTACGGAGGTCATCATTTTTGGAAGACCACAGCCCAAAAAATCCTCTTGGCTGGATATTACTAGCGTACTTTGTTTATTGATGTCTGCAGGGAAGTCAGGGCTTGCATCAAATGCCAGAAATTTTCAGGTAAACAGCAACTCAAATCCCTGCCATTAAAGCCTGTAGTAGTTTCGGCACCCTTTCAGCAGTGGGGATTGGATTTCATCGGAGAGATTCACCCTCCATCAAGTGGCTAGCACAGATGGATCCTCACTGCAACTGATTATTTCACCAAGTGGATAGAGGCTGTCCCCACCAGGAGCACTTCTCACAAAGTAATCATCAGCTTCTTGGAAGACATCATGGCCAGATTTGGTTGACAAGCAAAATTGTCACTGACAATGCCTCCCCCTTCAGGTCTGAGCCTCTGATCAAATTTTGTGAACAATTTTGGATTTCATTGGTTCACTCTACTCCATACTATCCTCAAGGGAACGGACTGGCAGAGTCCTCCAATAAAATTCTGATCAAGCTTATCAAAAAGCTACTGGAGGACAATCAGAAGGCCTGGGACTCAAAGCTCAAATTTTCTCTCTGGGCCGATCAGGTGACAACTAAGAATTCCCTGGGTCTCTCTCCTTTCCAACTTGTTTATGGAATAGAGGTCGTTTTTCCCACTCAGCTTGCCTTACCTGTGGCAAATTTCCTCCAGGTCCTTGAAGGAGAACCTAATCATATACTCAGAAGGATTCATCATATGGTGGAAGTGCAACAGATCAAAGAACAAGTCATGGACAGAGCCCACAATCGTCAGCAGAAGATCAAGCAGGCTTTTGACAGGAAGAACAAGAAGAAGGAATTTGAGCAGGGTGATCTAATGCTCAAATGGGATGCACCCAGGCAGGAAAAGGGAAAACACAGTAAATTCGATGCCCTCTGGTTTGGGCCTTTCAAGATCCTTGAATTATTTTCAAATAACACTTACAAGCTGCAGGATCTGGAAGGCAATGAAGTTTTCAGTGGCCCAGGCAATGGGCATTTCTTAAAAAAGTGTTTTCTATAAGCCACAGTTGGCTCTTTTTTTGTTTGTTTTGTAAATATTGTTTATGTTTTTTATTTCGGACTAATAAATGACTCCATAACCCAACAGCAAAGGCACTAAGTCTGCAAAGGGTTCTTAGAGCATCACAGGGATGAATCTATCCCCCATGGAGCCAAATGTTAGCAATATTTCTTGTAAGGGGGGCTAGAACGCAAAAGAAGGGGTTAAAAACCCACTTATCCAAAGTTTTGGGTGATAATGCGCCCATGGTAAGCAACGAGAAAGTCCAAGCGGTCCAGATTTGTTCGCCCAGATCAATGGCGCATATTGGATTCCAGACCCCCCCCCCCCGCGATTCCAGACCCCCCCCCCCCGCCTTTCTACCTTTAAGTGAGGGGGGGGTCCGAAATCGGGGGCGCACCTCTCCAACTGTCCAGATTTGCGTGCCCGGATCAACGACGATGAAAGCAATTCCGGACCCCCCCCTACCTTTCTACCTTTAAGCGGAGGGGGGGGGGTCCGAAATCATGGATGCAGCTTTCGATGACTGAAATCTTAGCACCCAGATCAACGGCTTAGGCATGGCCCCGACCTTCTCTGTTGCCTTGTCTTTAACCTGCATGGGCCCGTCTCCAATCGTGTCATCTCCCTTCCCACCTATCCCGTGCAGCCATGTGTCATCTATCCACCTCCCCTCTTTAGTCCACGTGGTCCATCTCGCTTCTCATCATCCATTTACCACCCGCCACGTATCCTATTCCCTCCACGCCAACTTCCCACTAAAAGTGTGTCCCCTACGTCAACACTCTGGTCCCCTGCATTCATTCCTTTTGCCAAGGGTCGTCTTGTCAACCCTTTTCGCCTCCCTATCTGTTCAGGACTTGTCCACATAATCCGATGCCACCACCCCTGTCATGCACCTCATCCTTTGCACTGGCCTCTACACCTACCCGTCCTCCCAAGCTGTTCAGTTATTCCAGGTGGCGGCTTGAGGAGTATTCCATATCCCGAAATGTTGAGTTGGTTGGGCCGTTCTCAATCCTAAGAAGCAGTTATTGAAGTAGTTGGTGGTGGTTAGATATCACCTCCGCCATAATGGGAAAGCACATCCATGAATTTAAAGCACATCGATTCGCTGTTAGAACTGTCAAAGAGTCAGATTGCATCTGACATAAGTTGCACAATCTTTCAGAGGTTGACTGTCAGAAAGCCATGCAGACGCAAAGATTTCAATGCTACGTCTCGATTTTGTTGTTGTTGTTAGTTTGAGTATATGAAGGCATTTTAGCCATTTTTGTATCGATCGATGGTAGAGCTAAGCTCCCGACTATAAATTTTCAGCAAACATTCTGGTTTCTTGGTTATGCCTCTGTGTTTGAGACTTCTTGGTTTATGACAAACAGTTCTTCTTTTTCCATCTTTGTTTCATCTTATGCCGGAGAGTTCACAGTTGAATGATTCACGTGGATTGTTGCATTTATGTTACGATAAAGGATTTATCGTGACATCTTTGTATTCTCTGGTTTTGTGTGTTTGAATATAAAGAGACTTTGTGTTTGAACGCTTTCTCCTCTAGTCTGTTACAAACTTGATGTCTGTGATAGACCCTTGCACTCTTCTTAAGAAAGTCTTCCACCTACACACCCTTTTACTGCAACTCACTGTTTGGAGTTTATCAAGACCTCACTCGTTCATGCATGCCTGGTCCGGTTTCTGAGTTGAGACAGTATTGTTCTGAGTTTCCTTCCATTTGATCACCCCTTAAAACAAATTGTGACATTAAAACTGATGGGCTTCGGGCTCTGCTCCTGCAAGGAATCCAGGAGTGACTTCCGTCACCAACAGAATCTGAGGTGAAAAAATTTGAAACCCAAACAAAGAAAACAGGGCCGATAGACAAAGTTACATCCACGACTAAGGTCACGAGTGATAAAGCGATCCAGACAAACAAGTCGAAAGAAAAAAGCTCGGATCTCTTAAACAAAGAAACGGACAAGGCCAATACATCTTACAATTTTGAAAATGAATTAAATAAAATTAAGATACCGATTCCTTTGGTAGAATTAGCAAAAAACCCCACTTATCAGAAGCAAATTGCCAAAGTGATGGGTGTTTATGAGCCAGAAAGTCACTCCAACATTATCAACCTAGAATATGACAGACCTAACATCACCTTTGGTCCTCATTTTGAGGGATTCAAAGACAACGTCGCTCCTTTCTATATCACCCTGAATATACATGACCAGTTACTGCATAACTGCATGTTAGACTCCGGGGCTTCACATAATGTTATGCCCAAAAATATAATGGAGAGGTTGGGGCTCCAGATCACTATACCCTATGGAGACCTATACTCGTTTGATTCAAGAAAAGTTAAATGTATGGGAATGATAAAAGATCTGGTAGTCACCCTAGCTCAAGTCCCAGTCAAAAGTATCCTGATGGATGTGGTTATTGCAGATATTCCCCCCAAATATGGTATGTTTTTATCCTGGTCATGTGGAGCCAAGTTGGGGGGTTCTCTACAATTGGACATGTCATATGCCATAATCCCAATTTTCAGTGGTCAGTTTACCCGTTTGTACCGAGAAACAAGATTAGCATATACTGTCAGTGATCCTCTGAATCCAAATAACTTTCCCATTTACGTTGTAGACCAAGATCTGGGAATTGCATATTATCTTTTGATGATGGTTTAAATGGGTGTCCAGAAGAACTTGATATGAAGCAGGAAGAGCTTAGCCCCTTGACTGAAGAACTATGCAGAAATGGTATCTGGAAAATGTACTTTGATGGCGCTTCATCTTCTGAAGGAGCTGGTGCTGGCATACTTTTGGTAGCACCTGAAGGTAAGTTTACCGTTCCTTTCTCATATCGCTTGCAGTGGGACATAGATTACACCAATAACGTATGCGAGTATGAAGCATTAGTCTTAGGTTTAGAGGCTGCAAAGAGGTTAAACATAAAAAAACTTGGAGGTTTACGGTGATGCTGAATTGATAGTAAAACAAGCAAACCGACAATACCTAGCCAAACATCCCATATTGAGAACATACAAAAATTGCGCTTGGGATTTAATGGAGAATTTTTTCTCATCTATAAAAGTCCATTTTATTCCTCGCATAGAGAATCTACATGCTGACGCATTGGCTAAGGCAGCCTCGACCTTTTCCCCTCCCACGAATGTTAAATTGAAATATCATATTGAAATCAGATATAAACCCTCTATACCAGACAATGTCCGACACTGGCAGGTTTTTGAAGATGACGAACAAGTTCAGAAATTTCTTATAGCAATAGGCGAGTTCTTTGAAACCCATCCATATCAAGAGAACCAAAATGACCCGATGTGGATTATACAAGAAGATGAAGATCCTGAAACCTTTCGAGAAAAAATAGTGGATCATCGCATGTTGGTCCTCAAAAATAACCAAATCCCGAAAGTCTTAATTCCTTTGGAAAGACTCTTAGACCAGAACGACATACCTGTGAAGTCCACTTTGTAGCCCCAACCAGAAGAAGTGGAGGATTGCAACATAGAAACTGAAAAAGATTCCAGGATAGTAAAGATATCTAAATTCCTCCCTCCTAAGGTAAAAGATCAGTATAGAGACTTACTCAGACAGTATAAATATGTTTTCTCCTGGTCCTATGACGAGATTCGAACATATGATACTTCTATAATGGAACACAAGATACCTTTGAAGCCCGGAGTCAAGCCTTTTAGGCAGAAGCTCAGGCAGTTTAACCCCATTTTGTTGCCTATTATTGAAAAGGAAGTTAAGAAGCTCTTAGATGCGAAAATAATTGTACCTCTAAGATACTCAGATTGGGTGGAAAATTTGGTCCCTGTCAGAAAAAAGAATGGAGAAATCAGACTGTGTGTAGATTTCCGAAACTTGAACAGGTCCTCCCTTAAAGATAATTATCCACTTCCTAAAATGGATCATGTCCTAGAAAGGGTAGTTGGAGAAAATCGAATGTCTATGATAGATGGGTTTTCTGGGTACAACCAAATTGCCATGAAGGAGAAAGACAGAGAAAAAACCACTTTCATCACACCATGGGGTACATTCATGTATGATAAAATTCCTTTTGGTTTAATGAATGCAGGAGCTACCTTCCAGCGTGCCATGGATATCGATTTCATCGGAGAAAGAGATAAGTTCGTATTAATCTACCTCGACGATTTGATGGTTTTTTCTAAAACTGATGAAGAGCATTTGATCCATTTAAAATAGACTTTCGAAAAGTGTTGCAGGTATGGTCTGTCTTTGAACCCAAAGAAATCACATTTCTCTATGCAGGAAGGTAAGCTTCTGGGGCATATCGTATTTAAATATGGGATCAATATTGATCCTAAGAGGGTTGAA
The DNA here is from genome assembly GCA_900067695.1 of Picea abies. NCBI lineage: Eukaryota > Viridiplantae > Streptophyta > Pinopsida > Pinales > Pinaceae > Picea > Picea abies. The sequence continues at coordinate 14,461 of CBVK0100352677.1, forward strand.
GAGATACAAACTATCAGTATTCCTAGAAACGTTAAAGAAATTCAATCTTTCTTAGGTACAATAAATTTTTTACGAAGGTTTATACCAAATTTCACTGAGATTGTCAAATTGATCACAGGAATGCTGAAGAAAGATAGCAAAGTAAATTGGACGACCGAGGCTAAAGCGTTGTTCGAGCATATTAAAAAAGTCATCAGCGAGGCACCTACGTTAACAAGCCCAGATTACTTGAAAGATTTTCTCATATTCTCATTCACTTCTCAACATACTATTGCCGCGGTGTTGCTGCAAAAAGATGATGAAGGTTTTGAATGCCTGATCGCATTTTTTAGCAAGAGCCTTAGAGAAGCCAAGATAAAATATGATATAATAGAAAAACAGGCGTATGCAATGGTGAAAGCGCTAAAAGCATTCAGAACTTACGTTCTGCAGTCAAAAATCATCGCGTACGTACCGACCAGTGCTGTGAAGGATATATTGGTACAGCCGGATAGTGATGGAAAACGAGGACACTGGCTTGCTAAAATACAAGAATTTGATCTGGAAATCAAGCCTACTAAATTAATAAAAGGAAAGGGTGTGGCCAAACTCTTGGCTGAGTCGAACCTTAGAGCTCTTGACATCAATTGCCTACAAGGAGAAGACGAAGACACACATTTTCAAGAGCCGGATGACCAGACATATCCAAACAAGATTGAAGAAAAATTCATGTTGTCAGGCTGGTATAAAGATATAATTTTCTATTTGTTAAACCTGAAATGCCCAGATGGACTAACACCCACCAAATACATAACTTTAAAACTCCATGCTGTAAAGTATTGCATCTCAGAAAATCAACTATACTGGAAGGATCCACTTGGGTTCTTGCTGGTCTGTCTGGTTGAGTCGGAAACTCCGCAAGTCATAGAGGAATTTCATGAAGGAATCTATGGAGGACACCATGCATGGAGAGCCACAGCCTACAAGATCCTGAGGGCTAGATACTATTGGCCGAAATTATTTTCAGACGTTAATGCCAAAGTACGTGCCTGTTACTCGTGTCAAATATTCGCTGGTAAGCAGAAACTCCCTGCACTACCACTCACTCCAGTCAAAACTGAAGCCCCATTTCAACAATGGGGATTAGACTTCATAGGGGAAATCAATCCCCATTCTAGTGCTCAACATAAGTGGATCTTAACAGCCACAGATTATTTTACAAAGTGGGTGGAAGAAATTCCGACCAAAAGGGCAACAGACTCGGTGGTGATTGACTTCTTGGAAGATAACATTTTGTCAAGATTCGGATGTCCCCGAAATATTGTTACCGACAACTCCCAGGCTTTCAAGTCCATGGCTATGATCAATTTCTGCCAAAAGTACAGTATCGTTCTTAGCCATTCCACTGCTTATTACCCTTAGGGAAATGGGCTAGTTGAATCATCTAATAAGAGCCTGGTAAACGTAATCAAAAAGGTACTGAATGAAAACAAGAGGTCCTGGCATGTACATTTGAAGCACGCATTATGGGCAAACCACATCAGCACTCAAAGGTCTATCGAAATTTCACCATTTCATATGGTATATGGGACCGAGGCGGTTCTACCTATAAACTTAGCATTTCCAGTGATGAAATTATGGCAGGATCAAAACGAAGAACCCAATCATGTAACCAGAAGAATTAATCAACTGATTGAGGTTCAACAAATCAGAGTGGAGGTTGATGAGAAAATACAAAAATACCAGGACGATATGAAAGCATTGTTCAATCTTAAGGAAAAGGACAGAGAGTTCCGCCCAGGTGATTTGGTGTTAATATGGGATACGAGAAGGGAAGAAGCCGCGAAGCATGGCAAATTTGACCACCTTTGGTATGGACCATTCAGGGTCTCGGATCCAGAAGGAAAAAATTCCTTTCTTCTGGAAAATATTGATGGAGAAGTTCTTAGCGCCCCTGTCAACGGGCGATATCTAAAGCACTACATGACGTGACAGTCATCGGATAGAAAAGAAAATAAAATAAAAAATAAAAAACTATATATATATATATATATATATATATATATATTTGTAAATAAATAAATTTTATTATGAGTTTTTGTACATATTTATGTTTTTGTTCAAACATTTATTTTCAATTTTTGGTTTTCGTTCTTAAATTTTCAACACATTTTCAAATCAGATTTGTATTCGTTTTTGCAGGGTTCCAGCCTCAGACGAAGCTAGCAGAAAAAATAATGTGCAAGCGGGTGTGGGAAATAGAACAACATAAAACAGGTGATACATAAGATAATTCATAGTCCATGAAAAAATTGAAAAGACGGAGGTGAGTTTTATTGATACATAGGTCATGAAAGGTTGTTTAAGCAATCTGAGGTAATATTGTTCAAATTGCAATATAAAAGGTTAGATAACATGATTATTTTTGGCTTTGATCTTCAAACTAAATTTGAATGAATATGTTAAACCAAAAGCAGTCAGTCATAATTTTTGTTCCCAAATGCATTCGAAAACTAGTCCATAACTGTTGTGACCTTTTTTATATTAAGCCATTTAATTGCTGCCTTGTTTTCTGTCTATATTTGGGCCTAACTTTTAGTGAGTCACTGTCTTCCCAAGCCTTTGGGAAGGGATAAATATTTTTCATTTCAAACCTCAGGGATTCTGAAGCAGATCTTAATAAGAAAGTTGGTCTTCACAACTACTTGATCCTCTGCTAATCTAAGGAACGTTTATAGCGATCCTAACTCTCCTAGGTTTTTCAATAGTGTCCGAAAAATCAAAGCTTGCTTGAACAGGATGTTCCTTAAAATTTTATTATTCTCCCCTGTCTCCCTAAGAACTAAAGGTCTTTTGAGGGTCAAAGGAAGGTTGATACCGAGTAATCAAAATAAGTTGACAGACCTTTGATAAAAAATATTACACAGATCTCAGCCCTGATATAAACCGATTGCTCCCATATTCGTGTTTTAAAAGTAAATACTGAGACAGGTGGTGAAAGGAAATTCAGAAATGATTGCCCCCACCTAGTCCATTAAGACGATGAAAGGAAATTCAAAAATGGTTGCCCTCGTCTTAGTGTTTAAACGCATAAATATTTTCTGAAGTGGTGAAAAGAAATTCATTAAAAAAGGGTCAGACAACTTCACCGGGGTACTGAATAGGCTCGTTGGTAGTGAAGCAATGTCTGAGAGATCTGTAAGGCTGTTATACATAAACATCAATCTACTCTGGTAATCAATGCTTTATGAAAACATGATCATTTCCCCAAATTCTGACAGGACTTCCCTATTTTAGATTATATAATATCATTCTTTTGATGCAAGCTAAGAATCAAAAGACTTGTTGAATATCCTAGGAGCATTATGACTGTCTTAAAGCGTTCCCCAAACTTAGTAGCGAGAAAGGGAAAATTGTGGAAGTGACTTCAACTGTGTTTAGAAAGAGTATCTGAGTTCGAAAAAATTTCTGGGGTTCCAAGCGAAATTTCCCTCCCCTTCTATCTTTTTTCCTTGATTTTTCTGTTGATATTAGCCTATGACTCCATTTACCCAATTTTGGCACCTGGTCTACTATTCTTCCCACCTCACAGGGAAGCGGGATCCCTAGTTGGAGCCTATGTTGGAGCCACCCTTGTTTTTTCACCTCGCGCAATTTTCAATTTTTGATACTTGATATCTAAAGTTGCTTTTCTTCTCCTTCCAAAATCATAAAGCTCTGAAATCTTGTTCCATGAATAGCAATGCTTTTTCACTTTCAAAAAAGGTCCATTTTTTGCAAGTATGTTTGTTCTTTTGTTTTATTTCGGGGTCTCGCAAACTTGGACACTTTATTTCTTGAATTCACAAATCTCGAGTCGCGAAAATGAGAACTCGGTTCTAATTTTCATCCAAGGCATTAACTAGGGTAAAACCTTTAACCCATGATTAGACGTCGTCGGGGTTCATGCCTCGGCATCCGTCAGACCTGAGTTTTTTTTTCTTGCAGCCCCGATAGCCGAGAACACGATGACTTTGTGATAACCTTGTTCAGAGACTAAGGGTAAAAAACTAACCATGGCTAAATTTGGTTCTCGGCACTTCATCACTCGGTACTTTCTTTCATCAAGTTAAGGTGTCCAAAACTCCGATTCACGAAGTTGCGACATAATTATAGCGAGATTAATTAGTCACCTAATCTAAGATTTCCTTCTCTTAATTCGAGCCTTAATTATCACCACATCGCGATATCGCGACTCGACATATCATTCTCCCAAAAGTTTGTCTTCGAATTCCTAAGTCGCGATATGGCGATTAGGTTAGTTATATAATTAAGAATGCACCAAATCATGGTTATTATTAATTAAGGAAAAACCGGCACTTGCAGCCTCGTGAGTTGAAGAGTCAAAATGAAAAAAGGAAATTTACGATACAACGAAAGATGAGAAAATTCTTTAAGTCGTTAAGATTTGAAATTTTAAGAAAAATGAAATTAAGCGAGATACGTCCCGTGCATCAAGGTTGGCACACTTCACCAGGGATTTACTTGCTCTCCATAATCCGATTGCCTGTCAAGACGTCGAACATTGATGACATTAATGAAGAATTAGGGTAAATCCACGAATAAATAATATCGGATTTATACATTAAATTTGGTTTTATTTGCGATTTGACAGACTTATTTCAAAAGGTACAGAGTTTTCAAATATATACAAGAGTTTTATTCTTTTTAAACATTTCTCATAAGCGCACAGAGCTCACCTTTATCCGAGGAAACTCATTTCCGCATGTATACACAGGTCTATTGCAAAAGAGCGAAAAATAAAGCGTCAGCCATGGCTCCAAGGAGAGCAGCGAAAGAGAATGTCGAGGTTGCAGTGCAGGGTCCAGACAATGTCTCAGATACTTTACCTCGGACTGGTGGCTCAGTACCCACCTGGTCGTTTATTTCATACATTCTGCAATCCGATTTGGTAAACTATTCAGACTCAGATGACGATGACAATGATATTGTAAAGGATGACCTGAACACTAAGTATAAGACAATTGTTCAGTCAGGAATGCACCTGGTTGCAGCCAAGCCTCGGTTGCTCCCAGACTACGACATGATCCGATGGGCATTGGATCGAATCAACCTACCCACCAGAACTATCATAAATGACCGACGGACCATGGTCGGGACTTTCAGACCAGAGCATATCCAATCTATGTATAAGCTCCCAGCGACTTCTGAATATATATATGGCAATGAATTCCTGGAGGAATTCAAAAAGAAGGAGTGCGAAGAATATGATAAAACCATGCCTGGTTTGATAAAAGATTGGGCTTCGTGCTCCGTGACATTCAGAGCGAATGACAAGGGCGTGTATTCAATTTCTTCGCTGGAGCCACAGTATATGTATGTGGCGATGATGACATGCCAAATTTTCGAAAGGGAGGATACCATGCATTTTTACATCCAGTGGGTACCTCTCATCTTTTGGGTAGCAGAAGGTTGCTCATTTAATTGGGCGAAGATGCTCTCCGACAGTTTGTTCAATAGGGTCATATAGTACCGGAAGCAAAAACCAGCCGGGAGACCATCCGGATTCTTCATGTCCACGTATATCATGGATGTGATATGCTCCATGACACCTTTTCCTTTGATGAATTGGGCTTGGATCCCAACCCAAGAAAAAACTGTGCATGAGTACCACGATAAACTGTGGGAAAATAATGCAAATAAATTTATTTATGAGATTTTCAACTGGGTGATGGTGCCCCTGCACATCGCCATTTTTGGTCTTTTGCCACCCCGCATCTCGGATAGCATTGTTGTGAATCTGAGTAGTATCGCAAACTGGTACGTAGAAGAAGAATTCTCCTATTTTAGAGTTTTCGGAGCTATTGTTCCTCCTCTGGCGCTACTGTTGTTCATCCCCGACAAGCTGGCCTGTCGCGAGATTGCTCGACAAACAGTAATTGGCGGAGTGAGTAAAGAGCTCAAAGCCTCATTAAAGAAGGTATGGTCGTTTTTCCTTGTTCGGCTACATTCCTATTCCTTATTAGATTTCGGACATGCTAAGGCTGAGGCTGCAACCTTAGAGGACTTGAGCCTAGTCTCTATTGAGTACAAAAAGCATGATCCACAGAGAATTGTAAGCACCCATTTGGGAAATTGTGTATTAAAGAGGTTTGAACATGAGTGTTCACCCTCAGATGATGTTTTTCGAGGGGCAAGGTCCTATTCGGAAGTGCAATTTCGAATCAGATCTCTGGCACCCGAAGACAGGGCTTCTGTTTTAAAATTTCAGGAGCATAGGAAAAGGTGCCTCCCC